>CABFWB010007887.1:6818-21350 GCA_902151455.1 Timema bartmani
AAAAAAAAAAGAAGAAAGAGGATTGAGATGAGAATGTTCTACCGCCCCCCCCCTCCCCCTTTCAAGCATTTTCACTCACTTTCCGCGCAACAACGATCCATAAACCACGAAACGCTTTGTTCCTAACTCTTATTTACCCTATCCCATCACATTTAACTTTAAGTAGACATTTAACCTCCCCCCTTACAACCTGTGTTAAGTAACGTTTCACATTCGCTTCGGTGGCCGCATGGACTAAGGCGTCGCCCTCTTATAAACTAGAATGCCGATGACGGTGGGGCTCGAATCCCGGTCGGGTGTATTGAGGGTGGTTTTCCCTAAATAGCTTTTACACTCTACCCCAACGCAAATGTGGGTATAGTCCCTCTTAATTCAACCTTCTTAATCCCTAACATATAAGCGTTATTAATACATATATGTGTATAACCCGAACGGGTTGCAAGATGCGATGCTAAACTAATTTTTTTCACATCTTTAGTGAATGTCAGATTTAATACAAATCAGAAGTTATCTATAAGTATGTTGACTAACGGTGAGAACATGAAAAATAGTATTTTTTCAACATTAGAATTCAAATACAAGGTCTGTGTTACGTAACATTGTTATGTACCCACATGTAACACTGTGTAGACATTAAAGCTCTCCCCTACCGCCCTATCAACAGCGTTACGACTCGCTTTGGTGGGCGCATGGTCTAAGGCGATACTATCGCTATATACTAGACTGCTGATGATGGGAAGATCGTGGTTCGATCCCTCCACGCAATTGCGGGTACACTTCCTTTACATTTGACCTTCTTAATACCTAACCCATTAGAGTAATTAGTACATAAGCGTATAACCCAAATGGGTAGCAAGACGCGGTAATTTGAAAAAAGTAACTATGATTTGAAAGCTTGTGGGTTATCAAGGGGTCGCGACTAGGGATGTGGTATCGAAAGAAAAATATCGATTCTGTACTCATTTAAACTATCGTAAGAAAAATATCGATACCGTACTAGTATCGAATGAAAAAGTATCGATGATAGTAAGTATCGGTATCGAAATTTTAATCTGAAAAAATATTTTTTTATCAAGTAATAATTTCAACTTTTGCATGATAATAATTGTATTTTCATATTTATTTAAACACTGAAAATTATAATGATTTAACCATATTTTAGTATATTTAGGTCTATCGCGTCTATGCTATGTGTTGTAACTTGGAAGGTATGATAGATAGTATTGTATAATGGATATTATAAAAGGTTTTACCTTACCAAATTTCAAAATGTTTATGAAAGTGTAGCTGATGGAAATTTATTTAATAGCTGAATATGATTATTAATATATTTTTTCAAAATATTTTATACCCTTCTTTAACCACAGTAAACATTTAATCCCAGCAATAGTAAAGATAGCAAACAAGTTGTTTCTTTCAATACCGATCCGATACCGGATGGAGCGTGAGTACTAAAATCAGTAAAAGTATCGAGTAAAAAAAATACTAGTATCGAAAGGAAGATATTAGTAAAGTATCGATAATTTTTTCACATCCCTAATCACAACCTGCAAAAGGCTGTAAATTACTGAACTCAATGGATTACCAAAGTACAAACTAGAACGGTACTTTCAGTATGGGCACAGCAGTAGGTAGATCGACGATATCTGGGAGTGATTGTGTAATTGCTTCAACGCGTGGGTTGTAATCCTAGCGGAAGTCTATCCAGATCCTGATAAAACTAGTGTGAACACCACATTACAAACTAGATGGGTACTTCCTATAGGAGCACAAAAGTAGGATTGTCGATTATATCTGAGCATTGTTGGTGAAGTGTAATTGCTTCGACGCGTGGGTTGTTATCCTAGCGGAAATGTTGCGAGGAGTCTACTCCTTGGCGTTCTTCATCCCGCGCTACATTAAACGCTCTTCTGTTTCAATTCGTCCCCCTCCATTGTTGATCTTTGAGAGGAAGCCGACAACTGTAGCGACGTCAGACGGAAGACTAGGAAAGTGAGAGGGATTCTCCTGAGATGAGTTCTGAGGATTTGTACGTCTCGGTTTGTTTGGTCGGGTTTGGTATGCGACGCGACTTCTTGGGTTACGGAATAACACCTAAACCAATATGGTTAGATGTGTGGTTAGCGCGATTGTTTCTAACCCAGAAGGCTAGAGGGAGGAAGGGTTAAGTCTAAGTGGCTACTTGTACAAATTTTCCTCCATACCCTCGCTCCACGGTGGAGTGTCACTCTTTTTTTACTTTCTAATAAAGATAAAGTATTTTCATCATGAAAACTTTCAACCTTAAGATTATGATGGATTTTTACGTTTTATGGAAATCTGAATTAAAAATTGTGAATCTTTCAATCTTCTATAGGCCCATATGTCTGTCAATACATCTATCTGTCTATCAATCGTTATCTGTCTGTCCCCATGTATGTATGTCTATCTGTACATCTGTCCGTTCCTGTTTACCTCTGTCTGTCCCTATGTCCCTCTGTACTTCTGTTTGCTTCTGTACCTGTACCTATTTACCTCTGTCTGTCCCTCTGTACTTCTGTTTGCCTCTGTATCTGTCCGTTCCTGTTTACCTCTGTCTGTCCCTACGTCCCTCTGTACTTCTGTTTGCCTCTGTATCTGTCCGTTCCTGTTTACCTCTGTCTGTCCCTACGTCCCTCTGTACTTCTGTTTGCCTCTGTATCTGTCCCTGTATAGCTCTGTCTGTCCCTATGTACGCCCCTCTGTACTTCTGTTTGCCTCTGTATCTGTCCCTGTATACCTCTGTCTGTCCCTATGTACGTCCCTCTGTACTTCTGTTTGCCTCTGTATCTGTCCCTGTATACCTCTGTCTGTCCCTATGTACCTTTATACGTCCCTCTGTACTTCTGTTTGCCTCTGTATCTGTCCCTGTATACCCCTGTCTGTCCCTACGTCCCTCTGTACTTCTGTTTGCCTCTGTATCTGTCCCTGTATACCTCTATCTGTCCCTATGTACCTTTATACGTCCCTCTGTACTTCTGTTTGCCTCTGTATCTGTCCCTGTTTACCTCTTTCTGTCTGTCCCTTTGTATGTATGTCTCTGGGGTTACAGCTGAAATTTTGTTTGTGTATGTCGTTCAAACTTGATATACAGGATGGTTAATAAAGGGATAAAAACTTTAGGATCTTGTAGTAATCATTAAAATTAGTAATAAAAGTCTTAGTAAACCTAGGTACACAACCTGGCTCACACAGAGATACAGGCAATGATAGGTCAAGGAGTTCCAGTCGCAGGACCCCCTCCTATCCCCTGACTCCTGACATTAATCCTTTGGACTTTTTTGTTGTTGTATGAGGATAGTTGGAGTTTAAATAATAAGTGATTTATCAGATTTACAACAGCAAGTTTAAAACGGTTTTTGGACGATTCGAATGAAGCAAGGGATTTTTCATAGAGCACGTGACAGTCTGATTCGAAAATGGGACATTTATGTGCAAATAGGAATACATGTGGGGTAATTTTTTTTTCGTGATAATATGGGGAATTTGTGCGATATAAAGCCAAATAACATTTAATGTTTTTTATCCTAATTTTTGTTATTACTGAAAGTCCAAGTTGCCTCTATCCCTGTGTGAGCCGGTTTGTTGTCCTAGGTTTACTAAGACTTTTTAATGTCTCTCTACACCTAAGAGAAAGAAGTATTGTGATTGTCAAAAAATATCAAACTTGAGATTTGGATTAATGTCAAAGTTTCATGACCTCTCCGAAACCAAGTGGTTTTCATGATGCCATACATCTGTGTGTACTTGTTCTAGAACCCGAGTACTCTGGGCCTGTAGTAATCCTTCCGATTACGTCAGTCACCCATGTGGGCATGCGCATTGTAAATACAATCAACCTCTTTGGCACTCACTGTAATATTTCACATTCTCAACTTAATACGGAGAACTTAAACCTATGCATGAACCCATAAATAACGAAAATACAATTTACCAACAACAACAACATGCGGTCACTCAGCGCGACTACGAATTGCTCTGAGAGTCCCTGTTGACCCAAACCACACTGGCTTCCCCTACACAACGAGACATTAACTTACTATGCGACTTTTATTTTCAGCGGGGAACGAGAGAAGCACTTCCAACTGATTTGCATTTTGTTTACTTCGCTGAAGGGGAGGGGGGAGAGTAAAACATAATAAAAAATAATTCATATCAAACAAATAATGCTGAGTAAAACATTTCCTTGCCAAACTTATGAAATTGATAGCTTTATAGAAATTGACTATTTGTCAACTTACTTTAGTAATGTTTAGTTTAAGAGCCACATGGAAATTAAATACAAAGTGATTTAGAACGGTTTATCCTTGATACCTGAATCTTGTGATGGTATAATATGATACACACCCGTGACCAAGCGGGCAAAGGCTTCACTCTCGTCATGTATGGTTTTATGGTCAAAAAAACCGGCCTGTTGACCTGAGGGATTTTTTTTCTTTTAAATGGTTGATTACTCTCCTTATGCGCAAATCCAAACCCATTTATTATAAACTATACATTCACCATCTCTACTCCATCAATCAGTATAAATATGCGGATAGTCTAGACGAGTAGTAAGGCAGGTAGTGGGGGGAATGGGAGGGGAGAAAATAAGATGAATCTATGATGTCAATTTAATTTAACAGTTGGATAACAGCGTATAGCCCCAAAGGGTAGTAATATGTTGCTAAAAAATAGTTAGATAAACCTCTTCAGTGGTCGCATGGTCTAATGTATCATTCTTGCAGTAGACTAGTCTGTTGATGACGGGGTGATCAAGGTTCGAATCTCGGTCGAGTGTACTGAAGGTGGTTTTTAAAATGATTTTCCACTCTCCCTTACGCAAATTCTGGTACTTTTCCTTTGAATATAGTCTTCCTCAAGCTTAAAACCATCAGAGTAGTAAGTGATTAGCTTGGAATGTACAATGTGTTTGTACTCTTGGCAGCAAAGAGCTCCAACCGAGTCGCCAGTGGCTGTAATATCAATTATAACTCTTAGATTGGATGATATGTACACGTCCACCACAGATTCTGCCTTAAACTATTAGTGAAGAATGACCCTGACCACGGGACGATTCTTTGATAGCTCAGTGGTAAAGCGTTGGTGTGTTGAGATCAGGGTCCCGGTTTTAATTCCCGTGTCCAGGTGTCATTTTTCAATCAATCCGAATATGATTTAGTTAGAGCTTCTTTCCGTAGTCATATTTTATTTCCCAGGCATCGTCCTTAATACTCGTATATACTTAATTGTATTTCTTCCATCTTGATTATCTTTCAGTTTTCATACTTAACCTAACCTAACTTAAATATCAGGTGATGAACAGACATTGGCTAGATAAACGTGAATCCGAAGTAAGCACACACTCAAGGAAAGGATTAACAGGTGTTTTCACAACTGTTCCAATATTCCATATCCAGCATTGTCCAAATAATCCGTGCATCTAAGCTAAGATAATTCCAGATTGCACAAAACTTCCTACGCGACTTCGAATAGACTTTTTACAAAACAAATACAAATATCGGCGAATTTCAATAACTTCTTTATTAAACATTATGTTATTAATTTCGTTTTAAAATCTTCTCATAACACTTGTTTACATTGTTTTGCCCCCTGGCTACGAACCTAGTGGTCCTGGGCTCGATTCCCGGCTGGTACCTTGGGTATTTTTCACTTAAGTGGAACTATCCCAATGGTTACCAGGGTTTGGATAATTTGTTTTAAGTTAGGTTAAGACTCACACCGGCTCCACAACTTCATAATAACTATAATCACATAATCTTAATGCGGGTACGATATGTAGACACCCTTCTATGGTGTACCCTTGCCTACGCTCTGTACCACCAGAGCTGCTAATAGTCTACGTACATGGTGACCTAACCTGGATTCCATGTGCTTCACGGTCTTAAATAATAATATATTCCATACGATAACAAAATAAAATAAATATCGTCCCTGAAGCTTTATAGTTGGCGCCGTGAGGTAGACTGTGTAGGCAAATTATGTTACATTACTGTATAGCATGTCACGTTGACAACGTTTTAGGCGCTTTCCATTTTAACACGTAGGCAATAGCACGAGTATGAAAAACAGTTCCTTTAATTTGTTTTGTTTGCAAAGGTTTTAACAAAAACATGTCTTTTTTTAATATCTTATTTAGAGATGTATATTTAAAACATTTCCCCTTGAATTAAATTAATTATAAATGAACCCTGTACTTTTGCACGTTGTTTTTAGGGTCCCAATCCATTACAGAGCACCACTTAAAAGCCCGCAAGAACCAGCCGTGGCGCTTATTTTCCATAGTTCACAATACCGAAAAGGTATATATTTAAAAAAAAATATTATAATTTCATTAAAACTGTCTCGGTTTTGTATACATACTAACCCCCTCCTCCCCTTGTCACCAGCATGACTGTCCTTCCAACTTTTATCTAGGTTTCCTACCCCCCACTTCTCTTACCGCCACTTGACGAGGTATTATTTCTCTGCCTTGTCTCTTGAGGATATGAGAGACTACTTTAAACAACGTTCATTCCCTTGCTTCATTTTCACTACAGTGACAACCACCCTCGTAGAAGAGCGAGAAAGAAAAAATATAGTCCCATTTTCACAAGAAGGGCTTTTTAGAATAATAAACTTTTTTTGCAGTCAACATTGATAATATTTTAGTATATTATTATTTATATTCCATATGAATTGATAATATATATTAACAGTGAATGTTACAGTTAACACTACTTGACGTATTAACACGTGAAAGTAGAGCTAGCAGCTTTAATAGCTGTCAGATACAGGGCCTTTCCTTTGAAAATTGTACTGTAAATATTTCGCCGAGGTAGAAATATCCAAAGCTTGTCACTGGAAGATATTTAATTTCAAATTCTGTGAATGTGTGTGAGGTTTTATAGTTTGAAGACACAATATAATAATAGAGAAACGGAATAAAGGAAAGTGTGTTATTGAGATAAAGACAGAACAAAACTTAGGGCTGGTTCTCACCTATCTGTTAAGCTTGATCATTAAGGCTGATTCATTCACACTAAAACTAAAAATTAAACGAGATTTGTTTCCACTAATCGGGGAACTGAACTAAGTACATACGTGAAGAAGTAATTTTTTTTCAGCTAATAGAAGGATGGATTTTTTTTTGAAAGTTCACAACAAAAATTAACTCAACGTAAGATAAATTTCGGGCTAAATGTTCACTTATGCTATTTGAAATTAAAAACCCTACCCTTTCAGGCTGTACGCATATGTACTAATTACGCTATTTAGTTTGAGTTGAGTAGGGTTGAATTTATAGGATATGTATCCACATTTGCTTTGAGGTTGAGTGGGAAATCATTTAAGAAACGGTAACAACTTATGTGCTCCCGGCCGGGTTTTAAACCCTGCTCTCCCCGTCTTCGGCAGTCTAATCTATTGCACGAGTGACGTCCTATACCACTCGACCACTGAAGTGGGTGAAATAGTGTTCATGCGTTCAGTACTTGTTCAGTTCCGCTAAGCCAACCTTACTGTTCTGTTCTACTGATAGGTGAGAATCAGCCATCACATGGATATGATGAACAAGGATACTTAATAATGTTTAAAGGAATATACAGTCCAACCTTAAGGCCCTTGGCCCTGTCAAGTACAAGTCTTAAACCTATTTTGTGGGATGGTGGGCGGGAGGGTGAAAGGCGTGGCGTGGCTTCACAACCAACCAAAGTATCCTTCCACGCCAACAAGAACAGATGGATCACGGAAACCGTAGATGGTGCTAGTTACCAGACAGGTCTTGTGGAAAGATCATACGTTTGGAAATATCAGTTTTCTCGAGTACGAGTGAAATTTTTATGTTAATATTTTCAAAACCCTTTCTAAGATAATGTATCGATGTTTATTAATTGTTACATTTTCTTATTTATTGTTATGAAGCCGGAAGTTTTCTATTAAAAAATGTCAATTGTATCGATATTTAATCACTGTTAAAATTATAAAGGAGATATGTATCTAAAAAGTAAAACTTAATAAACATGCTTCTATTTTGAACAAACTGTTTCTGAAAAGAAAATGACAAAACAATAAAAATTCTTGAAGCTAACCGTTTGTTCCCATGGCCCTGCATTTCCACGCCAAACGAAAAGGGACAATCGCCCTACTAGGAAGAGGCTTTATATGACAGATTGAAAAAGTTACTAGATCTACTTTCACTCATTTATACGTAAAGTTATGTGATTTGCAGCTGTCACTTTTGATAAATATTGTCAATACATATAGAATATAAACAATTATATAGCAAAATACTGTTGACCTTGGTAGTCTTATGGTACAGTGCTCGCCTCAGGACCCGATGTTCGTGGGCTCAGACCCAGTTGAGGTCAACGGATTTTTCTTGAGCAATAACAATCCGTAACACAACTTTCCTTTGGGGGGGAAGTAAATCCGTCGGTCCCATTTAGTTTTTGGCATGTACAATAAACCAGGAAGATATGTGAAAATACCCTTCCCAGCAAAATTGGTGGGCTCTATCGCTCTAGCTAATAGAAATTAAGTTTAAAAGGCAACGAGAAACTTACCACATTTCTTGAACTAGAATGGAATTTCTACCAGATGGTGCAGGTGGTACTAACCAGCTGAAAAAGGCAAAGTGCAAAGCTAGCTAAGCATGGATACAAATCCCATTAAATCAACCTTCGGGTTGTTGACATAGGAAGAAGAAATATACTATAAATGTTGAAATAAAACATAGCCTAGATGTTCGATTCTATGAAAGTTTTTTTCTTTATGAAAATTTGTCTGTAGCAATAAAAAATTAGAGACAAGACAAATACATAGACTTACGAACAGGGGAAGGGAGATAGAAAGATGTGAACTCGTATGATTAAGATAAACACAGGGTGGGACGTAGATTAATAAAGGAGGAAAGGAATAAAGACTGAGTGGAATAGAGATAAAAAAAACCAACACAAAAGTTACAGAAAAGTGTGCATGGTATGTATTTCTGTCATATAGAGAGGGGTAGGGATGGGAACCTCTCATCAGCAATTCAAATGGGAGACAGGACAGAAAGAAGGGATGTAGAAAGGGATGGTGAGAGGGGTTGGGAGATTGTTTTTTTTAGGTCGTAGAAGGGAAACTATATGCGTGAGCGTGGGGTGGGTTGTCACTACTGTTTGAATGCACGCAAGCAGTATGAACTTAATTTGCTATAACAAGCATTTCGACTCCTTGACTCCCCTCAGCCTCTTCACCAACGACTCTCGAATTACCAGAGAAACGTAAACGCTGTCCACTGTTACAGCCTAATTAGCGAAGGGAGGGAAATAAATATATATACATACTAGTTTTTTTTAAGGAAAAAAAAGGAGGTAAAATTATCTGAAACCAGTGCCATCATGAGTTTTAACTTTTTCGAGTTTTACCTTCACTCCTCTCTTTCTTCTGTGGATATTTGCTACGTAAGGGGTTGAGTGTGAGAGGGAAAAGAGAGTAGGGGGTTTTGGTGTACTTGTTCCATCACTTATCTGTCGCTGCTACCTTACAACAGGTTGGAAAAGTGGTTTCCAAACTGGGGGTCGCGATGCTTGTTGAGGTTAGCGCTTTATGTTTACTTTTTAAAGTGATGATTATAATGATTATAGGAAGTTCCAAACTTCAAATAGAAATGTAAGCGGTTAAAACGATAACTGTTAAGTTAATGTTTAGGTTCCTTTTGGTTATTCAACTAATACGTTTTTTTAATCACAGAATTTCACTAACGGTTCAGGTTATACGTAAATATATTAATTACTCTAATGTTCTAATGTGGTATGGATGATGAAGGAAGCGTTTTATAGGTAATACACCTGCATGCACGTGTAAAGATAGTGGGAAACAATTTATCAAAAACCACCCTCAGTAACTAGATTGGGTTATGAACCCCGATCTCCCTGTCATCAGCAGGCCAGTCTAACACGAGTGTGACGCCTTAAACTCTGATAGTTGCTTGCTTACTTATTTCTCTGTAGAAGTCTCGTGTTTGGGCGAGAGCATATCTTGGAAATATCCGCTGCGCTCGTTGATTCTACCCTCTTCAAGGGGTCGTGATGGTTTCAAAAGACTATAAATGATGGTACGGTGCAACGCACTGAATTTCTCTCTCCTTTATCTAAATAAATGGAGACATCTACTTGAAACTCGTAAGATTTGTGAAACGAAATAATAGGTCTATGCATTGTTGTAGAAACAATACACTTAAGATCATAGATTAAATAAGACACTGTTACTTACTTACTTACTCTATGGCATTAGGAACTAGGAACACTGTTAGAGAAAAAGTGACAAAAGAGAATTAATATCTTTGTCCACCCAAGAGCATAATAATAAAATTCATTTACAAAGACCTGCCTCGGTGGCGTAGTTGGCTAACCCACTGGTTTCGTGTTGAGCTAGACTACCGAGGACGGGGAGATCGAGATTAGAATCTCACTCGGGTGAACTGGGGGATTTTATAAATGGTTTTCCCCCATTTCTCCACGCAAATGCGGATTCACTTCCTCTATATTCAAGCTTCCTTAATCCTATCCCATTAGCGTAGTTAGTACTTAAGCGTATAACCTGAAAGATTAATAAGACGCGGTGAGAAATATTGGTATTAGCATTTTCAAAGATATAAATTAAAAAGTATATGGATTTGATTTTAGCTCCATAATTATTGGTTTTATAAAAACATATTTCAAATAAAATATTTATATTTTTAATAGTAATACAACTTTACAGTGATAAGCTATTTCGTATACCAAATAGTTGCGGAGACATGATGAAAATAAGAAAATTTTCCTAATAAAAAATACCTCAAAGTAATTTTCAGGAGAAAAAAAGAATTGCTCTATTGTTAATAATAATAAACAGTGTCTGGATTAAAAAAAGTAATAAAAATCGTTGGAGCAAATTTTGAGAAAATATTTTTTTTTCTTTTTTCGCTTCAGTAAATTACCCTTAAATTTAGGGTTGAACATCTAATTCCAAAAACCCATCGGGGGACCTTAATAACACCACAGATACCAAGTTATAGCCCAACCTGTAAAAGAGTAACGGCTCTAGCCCAAGGGACAGACAGAGAAACGGCATCGTGAAAACTATTTTTGGTTTGTTTCATGGGGTCATGAAAGGCCAACATTTATCAAAATCTCGAGCTCTAAGGTTTTGATGATCACAATAATTTCTCTCCAATGTGTCGAGATAAAGTAAAAAAGATACAGAGGAATGTAAGAAGATCGATAATTTCTCTTTTTGGCCTTCAGTAAACTACCCTTAAATTTAGGGATAGATCTCTAATTCAATAAATTATTTAGGGGAACCTTATGGAAAGTCTAGCTACCAAGTTTAAGCATGATCGGTAAAATAGTTTTGGCTCCAGGCCGAGATTCATAGACGGACAGACAGAATCATAAAAAAACCTTTTTGGTCAAACTATCGGATTTTTTTTTACGATCACAATAAGAGAAACGGCATCGTGAAAACTATTTTTGGTTTGTTTCATGGGGTCATGAAAGGCCAACATTTATCAAAATCTCGAGCTCGAAGGTTTTGATGATCACAATAATTTCTCTCCAATGTGTCGAGATAAAGTAAAAAAGGTACAGAGGAATTTAAGAAGATCGATAATTTCTCTTTTTGGCCTTCAGTAAACTACCCTTAAATTTAGGGCTAGATTTCTAGTTCAATAAATGATTTAGGGGAACCTTATGGAAACCCTAGCTACCAAGTTTAAGCATGATCGGTAAAATAGTTTTGGCTCTAGGCCGAGATTCATAGACGGACAGACAGAATCATAAAAAAACCTTTTGGGTCAAACTATAGGATTTTTTTTTACGATCACAATACTTTCTCTACCAGAGGGGTTGTGAGAAAGTAAACATTGGGATATAACTCTGCAAAAAGGTTGGAATCTAAGGAGTTAAAAACACTCTTTGTTGAACGAACGGATTTAGTAAATATCCCTTCCTCCACCAAATTTACAAGATTTTTTAAATACTACCTCATTTTTGTTCCGAATAACAGTTGAAGAGGTTCAATACAAATCTACTAAATCTACTTTGATATCGTCATATGCAATGTCATGTGTTTATGTAAGTGTCAATTTTAATTAAAAGGTGTCAATTCTGACAGGTAAAAAATACAGGGCCCCAATGTCAGTTACTCTAAATTTATTTTCTGTATCTTACTAAGAAATATTGTTCTTAAGGCATATCAGACTCTTAATAATTAGGCTATCCTTAAATATTGTATTGCTTGGTGATATATATATATATGTCAATCGGATATATTCTTTAGATGTAAAATTACAAACAAGATTGTTAAATCAATTTAAAATTTAAAAAAATCAATCATTAATTAGTTTTTTTAGCACCGCGTATTGCTACTCATTCGGGTTATACGCTTATTCATTAGTTAACCAACACATTTATTTTCTATAAACACTAAGATGTATTATTTTTATCATATATAACACTACACAATTTTTTAATTTAGCACCGCGTCTTACTACCCGTTCGGATATACGCTTAAGTACTAATCACGCTAATGGGTTAGGAACATGGAAAGTTGAATCTACATGAATTGAGCCCGCATTTTCATGGATGGATAGTGGAAAACCATTTAGTTAAAACCACCCCCACTTCCACCCAACCGAGATTCAAACCTCTATCTTCCCGTACTCGAACAGTCTAGCTCAACACGATAATAGCACGTTAGCTAACTATGCCACCGAGGCGGGTTTCCCTAAATATTAATTGTGATTGAAATTCTTAAGTAATTTTTAAAACAGTCACGGGTAAACTACCCTTAAGTAAATATTAACTCTGAATTACTGACAGCTTTTTTTTTTTATCTAAGTGACCTATAACACGTCAATCAAGATACACCATAATATTGAGGACAATACAATTCTCACGTTTATAATTATTTATTTATGTAAGGAAGTAAAACAATAGAAATAACTTTTTGTTTGTGTCAGAAGAGGTAACGAAAATTTTTTCATCAAAGTTTACGAACCTCGCTGCAACCATTCCGACACAAATTCTGGTCCGGCCATTCCGTAGCAGTCGGTGAAAGTTAAGGACCATCATGTATATTCATGGGACGGTGTTGATAATTGGCCGTCGCTGATTAGACAATGAGAGCCAGGGACCGGAGCTGGCCGACGTTCCAGGTGGCGTGTCGTGATAAAGGAGGATGGGGTAGGAAGGCCTGTAACTTTTGGACGTACGGCTCCTATGGCTCCAATGAAACCTTCTAATATACCTTTTTATTTTACCTTACCGGATGAAAAGAAATTTAGGGTGTTCACAAAAAAGGTGCTTATAAAGATATTTGGTCTAATAAAAGATTAAAATATTGTAGAGGGGAAGACTTTACATACTGATGAGTTACATACCCTGTAGTAATCACAAGACATTGTTAGGATAATTAAATCTCGTAGATTATGATGGTCAGGGCATGCATCGTGAATGAGAGAATCTAAAACCGTGTTCAGGATACTGATTGGCAAGCTCAATGGAAAGAGACCATTGGGAAGACCTAGCTAGATGCAGATGGGAGAAATAACATTAGAATGGATTTAAAAGAGATTGTGTAATGAAGTGGACTGGGTAGAACTAGCTCAATATAGGGATAGGGTGTAATGAGGTGGATTGTATAGAACTAGCTCAATATAGGGATAGGGTGTAATTAGGGGGACTGAATATAACTAGCTCAAGATAGATATAGGGTGTAATTAGGGGGACTGAATATAACTAGTTCAAGATAAGGATGGGTGGCGTACTTTTGTAAGTGCGACAATGAATGCCTAATGCCATAGAGTAAGTAAGACTAAGCAAAACCTGTTGGCACTAAACAGATTAATAAAAAAGTTTGGAATTACATAATAAAATATTTCCAAGAAATATTTGGCCAATTTACAGGATGTTTGCTGTAAACGGTGTGGCGACGCTGTAAGTTTTCTTCTGTATATTCGATTTAATTATTATATTCAATTATTTTCATAGATAATTTATAATGAAACTCTGGACATCTTTTTCGATGCGCCTGTATGTTAGAGCTCAAGTAGGTAACTAAATCCTTTCTAGATGGTTCTTAGTAATAAGACTTGGGCTACAACTCGCATGATCCTAGGTTCAGAACAAGACAACCGAGGTCAAAGGTTTTCAACACAGTGGTCAACCACCTTATCTCAGTTGGTAGCGTGTCTTCCTACTGAAATAAGGGTCCCGGGCTCGATTCCCGACATTAGCTATTAAATTATCATTGGTGAAATGTAGGTTTCCCCTTTCACTCTGATGAATTGACGGTCTGGGTACTGGATGTTGTGTCTGTTCTTACTGGAAGTTAACTTATAATTCTTGTTTGCTGATTTAATCAGTTGATTCAGAAAGTGCATGTTATTTTATTTTATTTTATTAAAGTGTCGATAACTTCTGTGGTAAAATGGTCAGAATTTCTGGCTACTGATCCAGAGGTCCCGGGATTGATCCCCAGATCTTACTTTTTTTTTGTGAAGCAGTGGGT
>CABFWB010007888.1:0-21345 GCA_902151455.1 Timema bartmani
CTGTCAGTCGAGTATTTCGTCACTTCACCTACTCCGCCCGACAGCATACAACACTAGCGCTGAAGTTTCCGAGAACGACCGTCAAACGATGCAGACTTACCCACAATACACTCTACCCCTCTTAGTTACAGGACACTCAGTAAGATGTATAATACAGAATACATACACAATATACACAAGTGAACATTACCTGTTCTACCCAAACAATTGATAGGTTATTTCGAGTATTCCTGAAAACCATAATAAATTCTTCTAATAACACTGGTCAACAAATTTAAACTTTTATCGGTATCTGGTTTGTAAATAAGTGGATCTAACTAATTTTTGAGTGCTGAATTCAGTGGAAAAATCAGATTCTCTCTATTACGTCATATTTTCAAGATAAGAAGAACTAATACAAAGACAATAATACGATATAAGCAACTATTTACCATTTTAAATACAAACAAAGCATAGCCCTCAGAACTCACGTATGTTTTCTTCATAGCGCAAATAACTAATTTAAACCAACAGTAATCGTCCATCATCGAAGGGCTCCAGTGTCCTTGGTAACGATGTTTCATGGTCAGAATATCTTGGTGAAAGCGTTCACCCTGTTCGTCACTAACAGCACCACAATTTTCTGAGAAAAAGTCAAGATGCGAATGTAAAAAGTGAATTTTTAGTGACATTCTACACCACATGTTCTTGTAGTTGTCCAAAAGACCACTCACTATGGAAACATATTTATCGTGTCTTCTGTTACCCAAAAAGCCGTAAACAATGGCTTTGAAAGAGGACCAAGTAGCTAACTCGATATCTGTAAGCTTAGCATCAAAGGTTGTAGTCTTTCAACAATGCCCTAATTTGTGGCCCAATAAATACACCTTCATCTAGCTTTGCTTCACTCAACTTGGGAAACATTGTTTTTTTCAAACGATTAAAGGCCTTACCTTCTTTTTCAAGAGCTTTACAAATTTCTTCATCAAGCCTAACTTTATATGAAGGGAGGCAAAATGACTTTACTCAGCTCAACCAATGGAGTAAATTCAACATTTTCCTTTCTAGCAATGTATAATTTCCTCAGAGGCCATTCCTTGACTCTGTAGTGGTGTAGCTAGCCTGTGTCTCGGCTCTTCCACGAGCATAAAAAACAACAGTATTTTGTGAATTCATCCTGTAGAGCTGTAAGCAGTGCAACAAATTTTAAATCACAGCATATCTGCCACTCATAATCTTTATATTTGATTCCCTCCATCAGCAAAGCCATACTTTCATAAGTTTACCCTCATGTCCACCGCATGCACCAAAGGCACTGATGGAAGTTTGTTGCCATTATGCAATATCACTGCTTTTAAGCTTGCTTTAGATAAATCAATAAATATTCTCCACTCATGTGGATTATGTTGAACACCCAACTCCATCATCAAACCATTCATGTCTGTGCACACACACACACACACACACACACACACACACATTAAATTCTTCATTTCAAAATATCCAAACAAACAGCTATTTCTTGTTCTAAAACTTGAAATATTTGTAGCTTGCTCTAGAAGGTTCCATTGTTGTAGTCTAGAACCCAACAGTTCTGCTTGTTGTTTGGAAAGTTTCAAATCATGGAACAAATCGTTCAGTTTCTTCTGTTCTATGAGGTGGGGTGATCTGTCATGAGTTTCAGGGATGTACTCCTCCAAAGGTCGTGCATCTTCTGATTCACTTTCCTCTGGTAGTTCTGATGCAGTTGTTTGTAAGTGACAAGCACGAACAGGTAAGCCTTCCCCATGATGCACAGGCATATGAACTGAAGAAACTTTAGGATATCTAATTGTATGTTTAGTTTTACTGGAATGCCCTGCAATATTTGTCAGGCAAAAATAAGACCATATGATCTTTTAGCTCACACCAAACCATTGGAACAGCGAACGGAATGGCTCGGCGGTTTCCTTTAATCCATTCTATAAGGGTAGTTGTGCAGGTTATGTGAGCAATATGAGGTGCAAAGGGTTTATTCTGATCTCCAAGAGCCCAATCAAACTACAGTTTATAAGATTTCTTAACTAAGTCAGTGATTGGCTTTCTTTGGTTTTTGGAGTGAACTTACCACATACATAGCAAACGTTATCGGGGTGGTTTACACAACCACGAAGTTTATCAGTTGCCATTACGTTAATAATACTGTAATAATTATAACCTAAAAATATCATAACGTCTCACTAGTTCACACAGGAAAATCAAATCCAAATAATAACACAAAATAAGACACCAATAAGGAGAAATATACAAAATAACTAACACCATCCAAATTTAAACACGCCCTAAACAGTAGGGCTAACGTGGCTAGCTGAGTCACCTCTAACGGCCAATGGCAATACCACTCCCTCTAAACTAAATTGCCCTGCCATCTATCTGGTTACTATTTTTAAAACTTTCTCCATCATATATTGCATCCAAATACAGAGTGCAACCAGCATAGTCAGTGATAATTCAAGAAAAAAAAGAAATCAAAAACAACAAAAATATAGTAAAAATCTCAAATATCTTAAAAAAAACCTTACGTGACAGAGCATTTATGAAGGTAGATTCGGATTCTACAACCAAAATTACATATTAATTAATGTATCACACACCAGATGTTAACCAGTGATAATTATATAACATACTTAATGTATGAAATACACGAGATACCCCTTTCACGACACCACTTAGCAGACCAACTACTTGCTCTTCTTACGCAGATTGGAAAATTTGAAGCCAAATATACAACTAAGAAATACCGAGAACAAATCTAACTTCTGAATTAACTCTCGTCAGCGCAGAAATGTCTGAGAAAATAAAAAAAAACTACAAGGAAAACTTGTTTCCTACAGACATCGCCTGTCGCTGTCACGTGAACTTGAGATGGGTCGAGGGGCCAGCGAAAATAGATCAAACAATGGTGGGGAGGGGAGGAAGACACCCTCAAATATTCCTCTGGCTAAATTTTAGTGTCGGACATCTTTTTCCTGAAATATACCGGGGCGATCTTATGAAAACCAAAGATAGCAAGATTTATCCCGATCTGTAAACTGGTCTTGGCTCTAGGCCTAGATAGACAAAGGTAGGCAGACAGGCAGACAGACAGACAGATAGACATGCAAAGATAGAGGCAGACAGAGAGGTAGACAGACAGACAGACGGGGAAACCACTTTTAGGAATCAGGGGGTCATGAAACATGTACAACTATCAAAATATCTAATTCAATTTTTTTGAAGATTTCAATACTTCCTCTCTCTGAGGGTTCACTAGAAAGTATAAAGGTTGATTTAAATTTTATTAAACTAATTCAACATTACAAGAACACTTATTTCCTATTTTATAGTGTATAGTACAATGAGTTTTTTTAAAAGTAAAAGGGAAGGATGATTGACAGCAGAGTTAAGGATCAAGAACTATCTATTCTCTGAATAATCCTCGTGAAATCTTTCTAAATAGTATAAATGTGTTTAGTACACTTAGAAAATTTAACTTATCCTAAAAAGTATGTTGTGAATCTTTAAATACATTTGGTTGTGGCTAAATCAGCGTATTTTAAAATAAAAACCCGCTTGAATTTTAGGGCCAATACAGGCAGCTTGACTTATAGCACATTCTCACTCCTAGGATGCCACGTTGCACGTTTCATTGGCCTGAATACGGCTGGTGACCCACACGGTTTTGTTGAAGAAATTTATAAAAACATGCTGTGATATTAAAATAAATATAGAATTGTATTCGTTAAATTGAAAAATGAAACCTGGACATGGGAATGGAACCCGGGACCTATGGCTTAGTACGCCAATGCTCTAATCACTGAGATATACATAATGTTATGTGCGTTCGTAAAGTTGTTGTTATTATATAACTGGCGGTGTTCAGCCTTACCTAGTCGATGATGGCTCCTTATTTAACAGCTCGTGATATTAATTCATCCCTCATATGCAGCTGACAATCTCCGCAAGTCAATCACAGATCAAGTTTTCTACCACAGACCTTTGTTTATTTGTATACTTGCTTAACGAATTTCAGTTCTCCCTCACACAGATAAGTATTTGAATGTATTGTTTTTGGAATGTTGTAACACTCTCCCTGTTCAGTCCATCCCCCATTCTTTAACTCACACCTAAAAATTTCATATTTTAAGAATTATTTGTCTATCTGGAGTTGTTCTTCAACCTGATTAACAAAATTCTAATTTTCTACAAAACCTAAAGTTTTATTTTATGTTTAGATTTTAACTCGTTCGAAGTGAGGGGAGTATTGGTCAACGCTTTAAATTTTTGAAAACATCTCACAAAATAATTAATATGCAGATAAATCTGTTGAGCGTGGAGGTCCCACGTCCTTTACGAACTTCTCTCTTGATTGCGATACTGCTGAACTCTTACAAGAGATACAGGGGCTGAGCGACATGGCTTGGTGCCTGTCATTCTGCCGTGAAACTCCTCTGAGATATTCATGTAGGCCTACTGGACCTCTCAAGGAGAGCAACATGCAATCCAGACACAATACATACCCTAATCCTTTGATCATGAAGCAGCCGTTCTCTCAACCAGAGGGAGAGGGAAATGGCATCGGTCCTGTCGTGTCCAGTTTGACCATGTCGGGGGGTTTAGGGCTCAGACTACAGACGGTAGAACTGAAGTGGTTTTACCTGATTACATGTGCTAAATTTCCACAAAAATTAGGGTAATTCTCTTTAAAATATTAAAATATACTTCATCACCCCGACCCAGTTAGTGTAAATAAACTGATAGCTTAGTAAAACACGGAAAACACGAAGTGATCTTTGCTAGCTCTCCATTAGATGAACGGTTCCAATACTCGAACAGGTTATTGTTAGCAAAAATCTACAGTTCCATTGCAGCCTGAGCATGCAACTAAATGCAGTAAATTTGTGTTTTTTCTCAATCAGGTAGCTTTACTTCAAGCACAACACTTTCAGCTTATTTTTAGGAGGTGCTTAACTCACTACAAATTGTCTGGAAACTCCAGCTTGTTGATAAAGTATTCTGATTATTAAAACAATGGTACACCTTAATTAAGTTAACAACAAGTATGTGTCCTTACTAAATTTGATCCATCCCTAATCCTAGTCCGTTCCTCTTTGAAGATCAGATCTGGCTGCCCATCACAACCAACTGCCTCTGAGAGCTCTAGTGGTAGATTCGTGTCTGGTTTGTCTGCTGAAAGCTGTACAGGGTTTCATTATAACTATCAGCCCACACGTGCTCTCCTTGCATCTTCGTAATTAATGATACTGTCCAATTAATGAGACATGTATGCTGCAAGTGTGAGTGCGTAGGAAGGACATATTTCTGTGCTCGAGCAGACGATATCATTCAATTATTTCTCGAACAAATTGACTTAATAAACAACACAACATGACGTAGGTGGTTGATTTTTTAATACACTAGAGTGAAAGACCAAATTGAACTTTTAATTAAATGGGGGTTCAAACAAATTCTCATGTTTAGACCCGAGATTAGGGACAGATGATTTACTTAATAGAACTTAATATTTCTAATAATAATCTTTTTGAATATATTCATAGATATATACTTACATTCTTAAACGTATCTTTTATTCTAGATTAATTATTCTATTAAATAAAATTTATTTTGTTTTTATAATAAACCATCTTGTGTATCTATTTTATTTATATAAAAGAATAAGTAAAATATTTAGGGCATTAATCGATCATAGGTAGTTTAAATTTGTATTTTAAAACATTAAATTCCTAAATTTTATTTAATACATTACACCCAAATATTATCTCCCAAATAACAAATTAATTACAAGAGATAGACGGAACGATGGTCCAGTCTCAGCTTTATATGGTAAAGTCAAACTTTCACTAGAAGACCCTTATTTGATGGCTTAAGTTACTAGATTTGTATTCATACGTCAAGTCATGTTATCTGTGACTTGTAGCTCCACGTCTTACTACCGTTCCCTTCTGTACGCGTGTGTAATCATTTAGCTAATGTGCTAAGGATGAGGAAGGTTGAATTTATAGGAAGTGTACCTGAGTTTGCGTGGAGGGACAGTGGAAAAACCACTTAGTAAATTATACGGGACTGGTATTTGAACCCTGGTCTTCCCATAATGGGTGGTCCTGTGTATTGGGAGAGGGAAGCCTGAGAACATTCGACCAATGAGACGGGTAGTTTGAATTGATATCCCTTCAAATTCATAGTTAACTCTTCCAAGGAAAGATAATATTAGTCAGAGCTTTTAGTTAACATGTGCTCGGTTAGGAAACTTAAAATAAACAAACTTTACTGTTTCGTTGTTTTGCGTTAACTGGAGCATAATTTGATACTGGGAAGAAATGCCAGCATGAAAAAATGTACGTTTTATATATTTACTCTGAGCCCTTTTATGAATAACTCTTATATGCAGGGATTGTTTAATTAGTTTTAAATTGGGTTAAGTAAAGTATTTAAACAGTTTTACACCTTCAGGAATACCACCACACAAGTAAGAATTAAAAAGAGGCAGTGTAATAATGCTCCTGGGGTATTTAAATACTAAACAAGGCCTATGTATTGGAACCTACTCAGTGACAGAGATAAACTCCTTGCAACAGTTTTAACAGTCTTGTCTCAAGGAATGTATGTTTCTTATCAACAATCTGTTTGTTTGCTGTACACGCTGGAATTGTTTTTATTTTGAAAAGGAGGCAGCTACCAATTTAGCTGGTACTCTTATTTCCTATTAATTAGTTATAAGGTCCAACCTCGGACATGGTCAATATCTATTTGCCTAAAACAGTTTTAGTCATGACCAACTGTAGGAGGCCTTTTCCTATAAAATGGTATTGTTCTTTAATAACAATAGAAATAATTTAGTTCCCTCTCAATGTGAGGGAAATAAATATTAGCTCCAAGTGACAGCAAAGAGTCTGTATTATTCTTAAACAGAGTGTACATGTATTACTGGGCCACAAGTAGAGTTAAGGTAGTCTCCCAGGGGCATGCGACTTACGGTATGTAAAGTGATAACTAAGGGTGTTGGACTAAGCAATGCAAGTGAGCGTGAAGTGATCCGTGAGCTGCCATCTCCACCCTGGTACCCCTCCGTTCCATCATGAGTCATCATCATCATCTCTTGGTGAGACTGCCGTGACTCGGATGGGCTCTTGGCCACGTTCCTTCAAGTCCTCCTCCTCCTCCTCCTCCACTACTACATGTTGGCTCAGCAATTTCACCCCCTTCCTCAACCTTCACAGAGCACTCGACCACGACCAGAGATTGATTTGATAAAGAATGACGTCAACCCCCTTCCATTCCATCCTCACAGCACCCACTTTGAAGGAACACTTGAGATCTAAGAGGGTGGATTACCCTCGACACTTAGGGAGGTAAAGGGAAGCAAAGAAAGGGAATACGCGCTTTTATGTCTCGTTTTAACGTGGCTTTATTTTTTATTAGTTCAATATAAACCTCGTTCTAGCTTTTCACCGAGATTTACTATATATATACTACATTGGTGGACACGTGGGCTAAGGGATTAACATAGTCTGCTCTGATTTACTAGGCTGAGATTCAAATTCGGACGGGTAAACTTGATTTATTTCCCTAAGCTGCTTTATATTCTTGCTCCAAGCAAATTCAGTTCTAGTTACTCTAAATTCTACCTTCGGCATCCTTATCTAATGTAAACTACACGTATTGCCAGTTATAATGTAAGATGAACACACACACACACACAGAGCCTAGGCCTCCTGTAAACATGATTAGAGACTAGATTTCCCAGTATTCCTTTGAATAAAGGAGAGTCCACCTTCCTTGATAAATAACTAACCAACTCTCCCGTGATCTGTTCCGGTGGTCGTATGGTCTAAGGCCAGTATGTCAATCTTGTTTAGTCCTAGAGGGCGCATTTAGAATTACAAATTATGATGTGGCTGCGTTTAGTTCAATTCAGCTCAGCCAACATCTTAAGTCAAATTGTTAAATTTTATAACACTTGTTATTATAAAAATACAATTAAAACTATATCAACTGCTAAGACCTGATATTTATTCTACATAAATATATCGGCTGATTTACTCTTAGAAACAATTAATTAAAAATATAAATGCTATAACTACAAATTTGCTATCAAAAAGGGTATTGTCACTGTGCTTTGCACCTTACTACCCGTTCGGGACAAAATATTTACATTAATTGGGTAATTACTATGAAAAAGAAAGAATATGGAAATGGAATGTACGCATCTGCGTTGAGGGATGGAGCTAAACGATACAAGATGAAACCGACGCTGACTTCTCTGTCCGAAAATCGACGCTGACGTCTATGTCTGAAAACAGACACTGACGTCTTTGTCTGAGTGTCTACCGCTAAGCACCTTTGACAAAATAGATCTAGCCAAGACTTATGAGCACTTTTCAAGAATGTCTACATTGATATTGATAGTCACACGTTTAGTAGAACCTAGTTCGATTCCACTTGGTGCTAGGTATGTAAAATTAAATTTTGAGACGAAAAGGGCATTTTGGAGAATACAAATATATTTTATGTCGTCAACAGTTTTAACACTCTACGATATTATTACTTATATCTATTTTAAATACGTTGATAGTGTTGAATTATCGGAGTTAACAGATGCATATCACATGGTGTTGCGTATTAATACTATAAATTGAATCTTGTAACTTAACTAAATGTCCAATAAGAACCTTTCTATAAACAAATTGATGTATTCATTTGAAATGTACAGGGGAAAAAAGAGAGAAAGTTCAAGTTAGGCTCCCATTGAACTAGTGCTACCATCTGTTAGACAACCATGACACCTTAAGGATGAACTTCAAACTATCACTAAAAGAGGTCTTTGCTGGGGTCCTTATGGGGTTCTTGATATTAGAGTTGTCGTCTTGGAGAGTGTGTGTATTGTGACCTTCCTCCTTTCCCCCCTGTACCCTTCATTTATTAATTGTTACATAAAGCTATAAAAAAAGTGTTATTAGAAATTTGAAACTTTATAACCTTAAAAGAAATTTAAGGTGTGTCTTAAGAGATACAACTGCTTTTTATAGAAGCTCCAAACATTAAAAATGATATATACAAGATCCAAACAACACAGTCTCCAGGTAGAGTCAAAGTGCTATGGACAAGATCCAAACACCACAGCCTCCAGGTAGAGTCAAAGTGCTATGGACAAGATCCAAACACCACAGTCTCCAGGTAGAGTCAAAGTGCTATGGACAAGATCCAAACACCACAGCCTCCAGGTAGAAAGTCAAAGTGCTATGGACAAGATCCAAACACCACAGCCTCCAGGTGGAAAGTCAAAGTGCTATATACAAGATCCAAACACCACAGCCTCCAGGTGGAAAGTCAAAGTGCTATATACAAGATCCAAACACCACAGTCTCCAGGTATAAAGTCAAAGTGCTAGCCACGGAGCTACTTATCGTAACGTTTGTATGAGCTCTGGCAGTCGGGAGCTACTGAAACCATAATAAACAAACACAAAGAAATACCTGGAGAGAGAAGGAAATACTGGTCAGGTACAAAGCAGTGATGTCGGTGTAAAGTTGAAATAAAAGTTCCCAGTTTATTCTGACCAGTTGGACGTGTCCAGCAGTGGCTGGAGGCTGTGCACATATGGTTCCTGTGTGTTGAATAATGTGCTGTAAACGAAAGGGATGCTCTGGAAAACACCTTAACTTCCAGTGACTCCCTCACCGTGGAGAGTTATTCCTCGTGCAAAGGGTTATTAATTACACCTGAATCAGTGGAGAGAGACAACAAACCCTTGTTAGGAAATGTTCTGTTGGTGAGTTTAGAATATAACACTCACGTAAATAACAGATACCTCCCACATTTCTGGTGAAATGGAGCAAGAGAGACCTCTCACATGTCTGGTGAAATAGATCAACAGAGACCTCCCACATGTCTGGTGAAATAGAGCTATAGAAACCTCACACATGTCTGGTGAAATAGAGCAATAGAGACCTCCCACATGTCTGGTGAAATAGAGCAATAGATACCTCCCACATCCCTGGTGAAATAAAGCAAAAGAGACCTCCCACATTTCTGATGAAATAGAGCAGTAGAGACCTCCCACATGTCTGGAGAAATAGAGCAAGAGACCTTCCACATTTCTGGTGAAATATAGTAATAGAGACCTCCCACATGTCTGGTGAAATAGAGCAATAGAAACCTCCAACATGTCTGGTGAAATAGAGCAATAGAGACCTCCCACATATCTGATGAAATAGAGCAACCGAGACCTCCCACATGTCTGGTGAAATAGATCAACAGAGATCTCCCACATGTCTGGTGTAATAGAGCAATAGAAACCTCCCACATGTCTGGTGAAATAGAGCAATAGAGGCCTCACACATGTCTGGTGAAATAGAGCAATAGAGACCTTCCACATGTCTGGTGAAATAGAGCAATAGAGACCTCCCACATGTCTGGTGAAATAGAGCAATAGAGACCTCCCATATTTCTGGTGAAATAGAGCAATAGAGACCTCCCACATGTCTGGTGAAATAGAGCAATAGATACCTCCCACATGTCTGGTGTAATAGAGCAATAGAGACCTCCCACATGTCTGGTGAAATAGAGCAAAAGAGACCTCTCATATATCTTGGGAAATAGAGCAATAGATACCTCCCATATATTTGGTGAAATAGAGCAATAGAGACCTCCCACATGTCTGGTGAAATAGAGGAGTAGAGACCTCCCACATGTCTGGTGAAATAGAGCAATAGAGACCTCCCGCATTTCTGGTGAAATAGATCAACAGAGATCTCCCACATGTCTGGTGTAATAGAGCAATAGAGACCTCCCACATGTCTGGTGAAATAGAGCAATAGAGACCTCCCACATTTCTGATGAAATAGAGCAACAGATACCTCCCACATGTCTGGTGAAATAGATCAACAGAGACCTCCCACATGTCTGGTGTAATAGAGCAATAGAGACCTCCCACATGTCTGGTGAAATAGAGCAATAGAGGCCTCCCACATGTCTGGTGAAATAGAGCAATAGAGACCTTCCACATGTCTGGTGAAATAGAGCAATAGAGACCTCCCACATGTCTGGTGAAATAGAGCAATAGAGACCTCCCACATTTCTGGTGAAATAGAGCAATAGAGACCTTCCACATGGCTGGTGAAATAGAGCAATAGAGACCTCCCACATGTCTGGTGAAATAGAGCAATAGAGCCCTCCCACATGTCTGGAGAAATAGAGCAATAGAGACCTTCCACATGTCTTATGAAATAGAGCAATAAAGACCTCCCACATGTCTGGTGAAATAGAGCAATAGAGCCGTTGAAAATAAGGTGTGCACAACATTAGCTCTTGCTCTCCAATGTAGGATTCAAATAGGGTGGATTATTTTGAACGAGCGTAGTAAGATCCTGTTTTACCTTGACTATTTGGCATTTCGCCCTTCTGTATATCTGTTCGGGTTGTTTGTTCCACAATACCTATCAAATACATGGACCAATTTTAACGAAATTAGACAGGGAAATTCTTTGAAACTAGGCCACACGATGTATGTAGGTGGTTTATCAATCCAGTTACCCGTTTCAACATGCTGAGAAGATGGATAGAATATGTACTGTAGTTTCGTGGCTGGAAATGTAAAACTATTTAGGAAAAACCGCCCTCTGTTCACCCAACCAGGGTTTGCATCCTACTGCCCCCGTCAATGTCAGGTCTGTCTATTGTGAGAGTGATGCCTTAGACCATGCGGCCACCGAAGTGGTTAGAATTCTAGCTCAGTCCCAATACAAACTAATTGTGTCTGGGATTGTCATCGCGTAATAAGACGGTACATTTTCCAGTGCTATGGCTAAATGTGAAGTTTTGGGTGTTTTTCCTTGGCCAGTGGTTCCCCAATCTCCAATATTAATCATTAAATATTCTCTGGTAATTGAAGACACGTTAACACAGTCTTTGACGTTATTTGGTGAAATTCATAAAACTTTCTCTTTCTCGCTTTTGTTTAGCTTAACAATAAAGTTTTATTAAAAAATTTAAAGGACAGTTTATACTTTTTAACGAATAGCTGGAAGAGGTAGATTAGTTTGATTGTCTATGGTTAGACCATGGCCACATAAGGGATACACTTAGTAAATACTGCTCTAGGAAACACTGCTAGGAAACACTGCTCTAGGAAACGCTAGATAACACTGCTCTAGGAAACACTCCTCTAGGAAACACTGCTCTAGGAAGCACTAGGAAACACTGCTCTAGGAAATACTAGGTAACACTGCTCTAGGAAACACTGCTCTAGGAAACACTGCTCTAGGAAACACTCCTCTAGGAAACACTATCAAGTCCACCTCATTACACCCTATTCCTATCTTGAGATAGGGCATAATGAGGTGGACTGGATAGAACTATCTCTTTCAGTTCCATTCTGATGTTAACCTACCATATACATCTGGAGCTTTCCACTGGTCTGTTTTCATTAGGTTGGTTTAAGTTTATTCCATTCACACGGCATGACCTGCCCACCTTAATATGATAGTTTTGATTACCCTAACAATGTCTGGCTTTGAGTACAATAAATACTTATTTGATTACCAAAACTAAGTACATATCCTTATGGCCATGGTGTCCTACTCCTGAAAGCAATACGTTCACATTGTAAAAATAAAGGGATAGTATCAAATTTAAGAATAGTCGCGCTTTAATATTTGGGAACATAATGGTGTGTGATAGCAGACAAGTCATGGTGAAGTGGTCGATCAATCCCCCCACCCTCAATCTCATAATCTATCTCGAATAGTCCCCAAGTTAGACTGGGTACAGTTTGAAGTATTTTAAAAGGTTATTTCTGAGTCCCCAGCTAGTTACATTTAATGTGTGCATGTACACTGATCAGTATTATAACTTCAAACCACGGCGGGGACTGGTAATTTACTTAGTATTTAGCGAGTGAAGAGGTCTATTAACACTTTCTTAACGCAACAACTCAAATTATTGTTTATATTCCTAAGTAAACTTTGTACCTATGTCCTTTTTCCCACGTTTATTCACGTTTCAATCCCTTTACTTTATCGTTTTTGGGCTGTGAATAACGTCCAATTTTCGTGTAATATGTACACTTCCTTTGCCCTCAGTTGTAGCAAGCTTTCCTTATTGTTTCTATTATTGCACTACTTGTATGATAGGGTTATAGTGGAGCCCGTCAATGTAGCACTGTAACTTCTGGCCGTAACTCATCAGATAACAATTTATTCATTGTGAAACTTATCATGCTGCTCTTGATAACTGTGACTTAAGTTATTCATTCATGGCGCACAGGAGGAAGAACCTCAAATTTATGTAAATGCACAATAATTCGCCTGGACAATGGATGGGAAGTAAAATATTGTAAAAAGAAATTCAGTGTACTCCTTAAATGAATGAGAATCAGTTGAGCAGACAGAAGCACAACTAGCTCAGTTGGTTGTCAATAGATCGCTGTGAAAGGAGTCGACTCAACAACTATTTTCTTACAATGTTGGTCATGGAGTTTGGGATGTTTTTTTAACCAAGAAGATTACCTTCTGACCAGTAAAGAGGTCAAACGTGTGATGTAGATTAATCACAGAGTTTAATGAGAGCAAGATAGTTAGGCCAGATCCCGAGATGATTAATATATTTAAGGCGTGGTACTTAAAATGTTGGTTAAATGACTCATATAAATCTTGGGTTTGAATCCCAGTAGAGTTAAAAAGCAAGTACTTGAGTGACGTGAAGTAAAGAAAATTGCGTATGATTTGGTGAAGTGATTCTCTTATGTTGAAGGCAGAGACTGTTAGTAATACTGTAGTTATTATTATTATTTCTCCACCGCATCTTACTACCCATTCAGGCTACTCATATATTTTATTCAAAGGGTATATAGATGAAGAAGACAGAATTTAAAAAGATGTGTACCTAAATTTACGTTAAAAAAATTGGAACATAGTTTTTTTTAAAATCATGCACCCTAAGTATACACTAAAATTAGCCCTACGAGCGGAACAACATCATTCCTGGAGCTACCCTTGGTCAGGAAAGTATGGGATAGTATGGGGCAGTATGGGACAGTAGCCAAACTTATTAAAATTATTGTAATATATTCATACGTCAAGCTATGTGACCTGATGCCGACACTTTTGAGAGCCAATATTAATAATTATAATAGATTGTATCAACGTTGACTTGAAAATAGATATAGTTGTGTACTGTAGAAGTAATCTTGTTTTCGTGTTATTACTGTAATTATGATATTAAGTGCAAGGAAATTAAATTAAAACAAAGAGTGAAGGAGAATTGTTCTAAGATCTCGACCGGGACAGGAGCTCTGTTTTATTCCATGCAATAGTGAATTGTGCATGTATGTGTCACGTGGTCTAATACGGCGCACATAAGACCTTTATGGTTATGTGTGGTGTGTGCAGGCCTAATGGTGTTATAATCTGGTTGGTGGCCACCACGCTGTAACCGTAGTTAGGGTCATGTAGGGTGTACTACACCCCTGCTGTTACCAACCCTTTTCACATGTCAGTACAGACCAGCGAATGGCCAAACAGCCGCGTGTGCTCGTAATTCGATTCGCTTTGAATCCAGGGCTGCGCGTTAAAATGAGAGAGTGAATCAACAAAACGAGGAGACTGGGATGGTGAGATCTTTGACATCCAAAAAAAAAAAAAAAAAAGGTGGTTTTTATTTGGTGTATATGTTAAAAAAAAGATTTATTAAAAATTTTTTCCAAATGGGGTGGGGGAAAAAAAAANNTACAAACAAAAAAAAAAAAAAAAAAAAGGTGGATTTTAACGAGAGCATACGTTTAACACAATATTTATTTATAGTTTTGTTCAGAATGGGTCAGGGAATCATTAAGTATACCAGCATTGGCTTGGAAAGAGGAAGGAAAAACCATATTGATATATTACCCGTGTAAAACCAAAATTAAGTTCCCCGGGAAGATATTGAACCCCAACCTCCCCATCATCAGTGGACCAAAGAATAGCGAGACTGACGCCATTGTGGTCGTGCCATCGGTACTGACAGACAATGTTTCTCATGAGAGTTATCTGACAATGCGCATGCGTGGAATATATATTCTATACTTTGTTTATAACACAGACAGAGCTGTAAAGTTATTAGAACTAAGATTATCTTGAGGAGTTCCTATCCGTGTCCATGCTCTTCAACAAAAATAAATAAATCAGTATTTGCATTATACGACATACCTACTTTTAATGGCCGCTCTTGTTTTATTTGTGATAAGATAAACTTTATTTTACTATGTTTTTCTACCCATTCAGGTTGTTCGTTTATCAACAAATACCGCTTATGTGTAAAATATAAGGAAGTCTGGATTTGGAGGAAGTGAACTCGTATAACATAAAAATGACCTAAATATGTACTATAAAATGACATAAAAGCTCTAAAATATGACTTAACATTTACAAATTTAATCAAATATTCGTAAAAAATGCACACGACTAAATCAAACACGTACTTTAAAAAGGTTTTAATAAACAAACTCTCGCAGTCTGCTAAATAAAACATTGTTTTACAAATGTCTACTTGAGAAGTAATAGCCACCCCCTCCCAACGCAACCCTCTCCAGGCTAGTTCCACAGTTCCACCAGGAATGGGTACTTTTTAAACTATAGGCCTATAACCGATTAAAATAATGACTAAAACCTACTCAAAAATACCTAAAACTTATTCAAAAATGTCTTAAAATGACCTAAAATAACTAAAACTAATAAAATATGACATAAAAATCCAAAGTGACAAAGTATTATTAAAAATTATGACCTATAAAAAACGTTTCCAGAATCAGGAGCTCATGAACAAAATTTATGTACACATGATTATTGTCTGTGATGTACAAAACAAATCTAAGTTTCAAAGTTCATTTTCATCAAGAATATCAATTAATAAATTGTCGCAGGCTCTTTTACACAAACAAGTTGATTGTATATGAGATGAATGTTATAGTGTTTTAGAATTAAGCTAGCTTGTAAGTTATGTGCAGCTATATACGTATGACTAGTAAAATACATAAAATAAAACAATATATTAGAAAATGAGCTATGTATTTTTATCGCCCTATGTCAGGTCCTTTAAAGTGCTAGAAGCGCAACACTCTTTACTGGCTTATCGTGGTTTGAATCTCTGCCTGGTTCCCTAGAGACTTACCATGTGGCAATGATCACTCTTTACTGGCTTATCGTGGTTTGAATCTCTGCCTGGTTCCCTAGAGACTTACCATGTGGCAATGATCACTCTATACTGGCTTATCGTAGTTTCAATCTCTGCCTGGTTCCCTAGAGACTTACCATGTGGCAATGATCACTCTTTACTGGCTTATCGTGGTTTCAATCTCTGCCTGGTTACCTAGAGACTTACCATGTGGCATTGATCACTCTTTACTGGCTTATCGTGGTTTCAATCTCTGCCTGGTTCCCTAGAGACTTACCATGTGGCATTGATCACTCTTTACTGGATTATTGTGGTTTGAATCTCTGCCTGGTTCCCTAGAGGCTTACCATGTGGCATTGATCACTCTTTACTGGATTATCGTGGTTTCAATCTCTGCCTGGTTCCCTAGAAACTTACCATGTGGCATTGATCAAATCTTAGAACATCATCCTTATTGATACAGTTTAGATTAAACCCTAAATAACAAGTGTGTGGTGCTAGCTCATATCAAACATGCATGAAGCATTATGAAAAGAGCACGAACATTTGTACAGCCACGTGCTAAAAGAATCCATCTTTTGGAAATAACGGGGATCCAGGCGACGTTTTGCAGTGCTAGCATGCTCTTATTATATAGGTGCAAGTTTCTGACAGAAATTATATCGTGTTAAATATCATATAGTTTGAGCATGGGCTACCCTTTGAGATTCTATTTCTTAAGGCTGAGTTCAAATTGCACTCACACGGCATGGAAGTAAAATTTTATTGGTGGCTTTCCATCCATTTCCCAGTATAATACCATTTTATAAAATAGTACCTCAATCTCGTATGTTTAGATTATTTTGTCTGTTGCTTGGACGAAAATCAAAAACTCTCGGTGATGTAACTAACATTTTTAATAACTTGGTGAGTGAATATGGCTAATGAATGTATGATGTACAATATAACTAGTATCATTATACCATATATGTATAGTAAATAATATCAGGAAACGTTTTATATTATTTATATGAATATCATATTTATTTTATAATATTCGTTATGAGTTGATTCTAGAACTGGTTGGTTTCAGAACGACAACTTTATATTTTAGTTTGAGATTTCACCTGACAGAAATTATTCTAAAGATATTTTTTCTCCATTGTTTACGTATTTATATAATATCTTATATGGCTACAGCCATTCTTCATTCCAACAAATATTATTCATGAAACGTGCAAAGTATTGGAATATTAAAAATAAGGAAATATCAATTGTATTCATGTTATTGTGTATATAGGCCTATATTGACAAATAATTGTGTTGTAACTTATTTGATAAAGAAAACACAAACAAGAACATACTTGTAAAATAAGGACAAAAAAATATGTTCCAATCGTATCGGTAGGAAGGAGGCTGTCTTGCTCTTATGGTTATTGGGAGGTCAGGGTTCGACTATCAGACTGGTGCACTGAGGGTAGTTCATCCTAAAATTATTTCCATTTTCCCTCCATGAAAATGTAACTACATATTCTTTAAAATATAACTTACTCATCCCTAGCACATTAGAAGAATTAGATTGGTTGGATAGTAATATAATTGGTATATTAGAAATTGGAAGTAATATTATGTCAACTCAATTTATTTGATTGTATTTTTTATATGCTAAATATTTTAAATATATGTATTTTATAACAACTATCTTAGAAACCAAAACATGAATGAAGAGCCTGTTAAACCGAAGCATCGAAGCGAGCCCTTGTTAGCAAATGAGTGTCGATATGTTTGTGTCTTAGCCAGTATCTCTTAGAGGGTCTGTTGATCGTCTTAACCTGGTTGATGAATGGTCTTCAGTTGTTGGCAACATCCTAGCTGGCTCAGCCAAACCACCGACACTCCATACTCGAACACTCTTTTATCCGCATCAAAAATACATCATTAGGTGAAGCTGCCGGCCATAACTCACCGCCCTTCTCTTCTGTTGTTTGCATAATATCAGGCTTACCAATCACACCAGTTTTCTTCCCTCTCGCTGATCTTGGAGGGAGGAACAAGTCGAGGGAAAAAGAATAAACTGTCAGAAGAAAGTGAACTGAGAAAATAATGGGATATTTAAAAGTAAAACTTTGTAGGGGTTAACAAACTCTTATCATATTGAGCTAGTGTTTATAAATCAATTTGTATGTTTTCACATTCTCCTATCAAGAGAAATTATTGTGATCGGAAAAAATGTATCTTGAGATTATGCTGAGTCTAAGCTACGTTTAATGTGAACCAAACAATTGGATCTGACAATTCTGTATGTCTGTCTGTCTATCTGTCTGTATGTCCCCATCCACGGATCCAAAACTGTTTGATGGATTTTGTTCAAACTTGATATTTAGATTTTATAGGGCTATAACTTTGAAGATTTTTTGATTTTGACCTTAGCCCTCTAATAAGGGTAGTTTACTAATTACTGTTTATTTTGAATTCCAAATTTTTCAAAATTTGCTTTAACTATTTTGTTAAATATGCTCATCTGGGATTCATTTAACGTGACAAATAACCCTGCGTAGCCCACTTGTTTTTAGGTAAAAATTCTATAAATGGTCGTTTACTAACGGGGGATTTTTGAAAATTTTAATTATTTTAAAAATTGATATGATAGTTTTGCTTAAATTGTATATTTATGCTCCATGCTGCTTTATTTAAATATTTATTATGACTATATATCTATTTAAATATTTAAATATTACACCATAATAACTTTTCTCAATACTGTGCGGGTAAAATAGAGAAACCTCAACATTTAAAAAAATGATTTATGGCTTCCAACGTATTTCCTGCGTGGAAAGAAATGGTTTCTTCCAATATTTTGCAAGAACAAGGAGGAAATAATGTTTTAAACATTGGACCACGTGATGTTGTGTCCTCTTGAAGGCAAAATCTTTTGTTTTCCTCAGAGATACATCTAATTCATATAAACTAAGTTGAGAATGGATGTCAATAAAACAAGGTTCAGATCACCAATCGGTTATTGATCAGTCCAAACACGTAGCATGGGAGAAAGAATTAGAAAGAGAGACGGAGAAATATAGAGAAATGAGAATTGGAAAATGTACAAGTCATAAACATTATTGTGGACACCAATACAAAGTATGAGATTGATTAATTCTTTTGTTCGTTCGGGTGAGAAGGGTGAGTATTATAGTGCTGTGAATTTGAAACTAAATATTTTGAGAGGATCGGTCAAGATTTGTTGCCGAACACATTGAACTATTTTCTACATACAAGTTTTTTTTGTATAAATACAACAATTTATTGATTATATTTTGCAATCTTGTTTTTGCTTTCTCTTATCAGGTTAAAGTATTGTAATCAAGAAAAAAAATCTTACTCGAGATTATGATGAATCTTTACGTGTTTGGTGAACCCGAACCCAAAATTGTAAATTTTACCATTTTGTTTACGTCTGTCTGTCTGTCTGTCTGTCCTAGGACCTGGACCTAAAACAGTTTTCTGGATTTGTTCAAACTTGAAAATAGATTTCACATGGCTATAATTCAAGATTATTTTGATAGGTACACTAGACCTTAAGCTAAGGGATAGTTCACTAATAAGTGATTTTGAAAAAATAAGTAATATCTGGGGAGTGTTTGACATGACAAATAAGAATATATTCTGGCTATTCAGGGAAAAATTCGTTTATGGGTAGGCCGAGTACTTTGATGATTGATTTTTTTCTTAAATCAAAAATATTTCAAAATTTTCTTAAGAAATTTGGTTCAAAATGAGAATCTGGTAGTTTTTTAAAACTATGAATAGTTTTAAGTAATTTTTTATATAAAAACTAATTCAAATTAGTCTCTTAATAAAATGTGTTTAATAAAATTGAGTTAAAAAAAACTGCTCCAATGCTTACATCCAAAATTGCTATCTGCTCTCTATATTACCTTACAATAATTATTAATGTATATTATCTTTTTAATTAATTAGCCCTAAGGCAGTTTCCGTTTTAAAATATTTAGAAGTTGAAAACATTTTTAAAACTGACTTTTAACATCTAGTTCAAAATGAGCATTTAACAAATTTTTTCATGGTAAATAAAAGTATATTTTTATTAAATTAGTACACAAATATAAATAATTTTAGAATGACTTGGAAATAATTGCTTAGTTTTGTTTGAGATTTTTAAATGTCTTGAACATTTTTTTTAAATTAATATTTGAGGCTTGTTTATTGTGATTAATAAGATTGAATGTTTGTTCTAAGGAAAATGTATTACGTGTAGTTTATTGAAGCCTATTTTTGAAAATGTTGTTCCAGGCTATATGAGAAAGTTTGTGAGATTGTTTTCTACCATTTATTTTTATCTCTGGCCACTTATTAAGTATAATTAAATGTTACACTACCAATACTCATTATCGAAGACTTAACATCAGAAGAGCTTGCCACAGTAATTTTGGGGCTTAATCCCCAATAGAGGATTAGATTCATTCGTTGTTCCAACAAGCTATTGATGTAATTAATAAAGTTACTGAAATTTGTGTTGTATTATTCATAGAAAACAAGGTTTCAAATTCACATGAAGTTAAACTACTATTTGACCCAGGGAAATATGAAAGCAACATACGTTGTATCAAGTGCAGATTATGAACACCAGTACAAGGGTGGACTAGAAGTTTACCTTCACTTTACCATGTAATTTACCGAACTTACCTGTCTTGGTTCCACTATGGTGTGAGCTATAGGATAGGACCATAGTGGAATCAGTCAAGGTTGAACTGGTACTCTTCAGGATAGACATAGTTGTTAGTCAGATTATTGTCTCCCTAGTGAAAGCCCATCTGAACAGCAAAATATGGCCAGTCATGCTGGCACCAAGGTACCATACAATATAATACCCATCTCTACTAAGCCAGTATCCATAGTACTACAGAAGAAGAGTCACGAGTCTGAACTGTAACACACATCTCTACTAAGCCAGTATCCATAGTACTACAGAAGAAGAGTCACGAGTCTGAATTGCAACACACATCTCTACTAAGCCAGTATCCATAGTACTAGAGAAGAAGAGTCACGGGTCTGAACTGTAACACACATCTCTACTAAGCCAGTATCCATAGTACTAGAGAAGAAGAGTCACGAGTCTGAATTGCAACACACATCTCTACTAAGCCAGTATCCATAGTACTACAGAAGAAGAGTCACGAGTCTGAA
>CABFWB010007889.1:0-13635 GCA_902151455.1 Timema bartmani
ATATAGCTGTGAGCTGTCAGTAAGCACCAAAGAAGCCATGGGGCTACTTTAAAAATTAGTAATGACTAAAGAACTTCAAGGTCATAGCTCCCTCCCCTTACGAGTTTTCAGTGGGGGTAGGTCCAGCAGTTTATTCTACGTTCGTACATACATATAGGCCTACAGTTCAAAAGGCCTACTGTTCACATTTAATTTAATTTGTGTATTGTTCTCAATACCCAGTAACCTACGTACAATATTTATACACGTGTCTTAATTACCCTGTATACAATATTACACAATGCAGTAATTGTTGTAGTTAATATTCACAGTGCATGGGTTCGTATGGATTAAAATGTGTTCAAACACTGTTTGAAAACAATATAAATGTTTTCCAATAACGGACACTTTGTAATAACGGACCTTTTTTTTTATCCCGGAAGGTTTCCCATATTAAGAGATTTCACTGTATCTTTTCTCGCAAATGTGGATACACATCCTCTAAAATTCTACATTTCTCATTCCTAGCACATTAGTGTAAATACGCTGGTAGTCGCAGCGGACAGTAAATTGCTATACATGTATTTTGTTTTTGTAAATGACAATTTGGTCATAATTAAAAATAATTAAAATTTAAAAACTACATTCGTGTACAAGGAAGATGATGTCCAGCCGATGTGTCCTTCACCCAAGCAGAGCACAAAAAACGGGAGCGGGTTCCACGACAGTGGCGCCCCGACGTCGGCCCGGGAGACGCAGGAACTAATCAATAATGGTATAGAGGTATGTGCATCCCCATGCACTTATGACCATGGATTATAGATGTGACGAGGTTAGACTATAGGGCTGACAACATACGTCCAGATAGTTATGGGGTATAATGGCAGGGGAAGCGCCTATCTGCCTTCAACTGTGGATAGACAATAGTTAGTTAACAATTTTGTGTGATATTAATACGCCTGTTTCTCGAGTATGGGTCCACCTGAATTTCATTTTTAGTGCATTTTTGATATTTTGCGATATTTTGGACGGATATTAAAATCCATGAATAAACACTATTGTTATACTTCTATGCATACAAGTGCTCCTTTTCTCTCATTGTTTACAAGATATCATTAAATATCAATTTTATATTTAAACAAATAGTTAATCCGGTAAGAAGCACACACGTACAGTCGTTAGTATACAGTAGTTCGTTTTGTCACATAGTAAAAGGAATTAAAAAACAAGGAATCGTAAAACGTGTGAGCAAATTTATTTCATCAATTGGTCTGGAAAGAAGAGGGAAGGAATTCTTTCAATAAGTTAGCTATGTAGACCTTTGAACTAAATAATATGTAGCCACTTTTTAGCAAAAAGTTATTAATAAACGATAAAAACCAGTTTGATATAAATAGCTTATGTTTCACAATTTCACATCAAAAGCTTGTGGATATTATTTTATTTTCTCCCGTGTTTGATTAACTTAAGAGTCGCTTTTAAAATTCTTTAGTCCCAATTTACTCTTAACTCTTGGTTCAATATCATCCAATTTCAATTTTTTTAATGAGAGTTTATTTTATGTTATTAGCAATTTTCATGAATATCTGTTTTCCCGTAGAATAATAAACTGAACGGTTGTTTTCATGCTGTCACCCAAAATAAGTTGGATCTGGTAGGGTAGGATGTATTTCGTCACACTTATACCATTCCATGGCTCGAAGGTTAGCTCTTTGTTTAACTGTCTTTGGTGACATCCTTTTGGGAGGAATATTCTCTTCTACTACCTATTCATAACTACCATCTAAGTTCTCCAACTGTAGTAATCTTTGTTTTGTATACCTTGAAAATGAATGTTTGGATAAAAAGCAGCATAATGTCGACATCGGTGGCAATGGAAATTTTGTTTTTATTGTTTATTATTTGGCTGTGAGGGGTTGTGGACTGCGGTAGGATGTAAAGATCTTAAAAAATTAAGTAAAAGAATTAAAAAACACGAGGAATTTGCAATTCATTTGATAAAATGTAATTAAGTCCAAAACATTTGGAACAGTAAATATTGCACCACAGATAGATTCCTTGGTCAAAATTTTAGTCCAAAAACACAATGAACAGGTGTCAAAAAATAGGAAGATAAATAGAATGTTTAAAATACGGTGGTACTCATGAACTGGCATTAAGAAACAGGCGCGCCCAGCATTTGTACAAGTAACGTCATGACTTGATAGGTCTAATTCAAAACCTGTATTCTTTTTGTTTGTAGATTTGTTTAGTGATTTTGTAATTCTAGTGAATTTTAATAATCAGGAAAACGTAAATGAATTTAATTTAATATGTGGTGGGAAATAAATCCCTACCGGTAAGCTTTGACCTGGCCCCACCAAAAATGAAGATCATGCTCCGCCACTGGTTATCAGCTCTATGAAGTGATGTAACAAGAGCGCTGCCTTACTTACACCACCTTTGTCAGCATATGATGTCTCTTTTTGATACTTGGTTTAGAATCACTTTTTTTTCTACCAGTCTTGTGAGCTCAAGGGTGCACAGGAAAAAACGATGCCTTGCATTTTCATACAGTGTTATACCTACAAGACCTCCCATTACTTTCATGACTCTATTTTGATACTCTTAGGCCAAGTTTCATAGTCAAATTTAGTACGCCTAAAGTGTGAGTCGATACTAAATACAGGACGACACCTACCTAGAACAAAATGTAATGGGCCAGTTTCGCATATGAAACTGGCCCATTCCATTCAATTTCAGGTAGGTAACGTCTTGTATTTAGTATAGCGCCGCACTTGAGGCGTACTAAATCTGACTATGAAACTGGCCCTAAAGCTTTATCTGCGCCCAAACTACAAAAAGGGACCTGTGACTTATTAACAACCCACTTACCATTTTTAAATTGCTACCACATATTTGGATCTGTAGTTCTTAGCTTACCCATCTCAGCCAAACACCAAGCTATCTTGCTTGAGTAGTTCAGGAGGTCCAGGGTAAAGAAGTAGTATAATGAACACAGATGCAGTTTCCAATTGGCTGTTCACACAGAGTTAACAAATGTTAGCATACACTCAATCATTTTCATATACTGCCTTATGATTTTAAAGGTAGGCCTAGTAAGATCCTTAAAAGAGTAAAATTCTTCAAATTTATTTGTGAGCTTCTCACCTGCCAGATTTTTAATTAGTTCACTGTGTGCTGTTTTAATATTAGCATTATTACTGAAGGAACTAGTAAGTCCTTTAACTTTAAATTTAAAGTGATTCCAAATCAGGGTACTCTTCATAAGAAATACTAAAGTGTAATTTTGTGTGCTTCTAGTCCTCCCCCTTTCCAAGATTTGCCCAGCAGTAGAGGAGTTGTACAAATCGCTCTCAATCAAAAGCTCTATGCTACCTGCTCCTTCAATGTATGTGCCAATGACTCTAAGCTGTGCCATAATAATATAAAGTTACCCTGGAGACAAAGAATCAATTTGTTCATACTATCTTTTTCCGCAAATTGTAGTTGCTTGTATGACTTATAAAGGCCCAAATTCGGTGTGACCCCTACTTTCTATTGATCAGCTTGCACTATGGAGTTCCAAGACTCTGAAATCTTCACGAAGGTAATTTGCGTTTCATTGTCTGTTGGAGACGCAGCAATGAGAGGCAGTGCGGAAACTCGAAGCTCTTTGCTGTGTACAACTGGTTAAGGAATTGTACGCTGACCAAGTACATGTGAATTTAGGTGTATCACGTAAGATAGTGTGCTCTGTTTCGTTGCTCATGACATGTGTGTCCTCTTCAAAAGCAGACTGGGATAACTGAAGTAACAAACATGCATATATATGTGATTACAATGGCTGCGTTTTTGTGGCCAATGTGAAAGTGAGATTGTATGTTTCAGAATTCGTTTCAAATTATAATGCAGGCATATTGGGTTTCAAATTCTTTGGAATTTAAAATAGCTGAAATTGTTTGTGAATTATAAACAAGATTCCTGTGAGGATTGCCATGTGTCGGGTCACTTAGTAACATGGGTGCACTTGTGTTGTCACCTGTCTGATCTTGGGAAGCTTCCATGACGGTTTATATGCAGTATTGCCATATGGCGTGTCTTCCTGGAAGTCGATAGTGTCTGCTGAATAAAAATGAAGGTGACCTAGTGTGATAATTTGAGAAATATAGGCTACACACTACTATTACTGGCCATCCTTTGTAAAGCTTTATGTGGTATCTGGTCCTCTGTAGACGTAGATTTCTGTGGCAGTCAACACAGCACCCAAAACTATGAAGAGGTTCAATAAGTTGCTTACTTCTTGTTGCCTTGTGAACTGCTATACCTACGGCTAGAGGGACTGGTAGGTAGTTCTCGATTGTGTCGAAATGTGAGATTATCTCTTTTTGTTGCTTGACGGGACGAGAGGCATTCGTACATTAAACTCTGGGATAAACGTACAGCTCTATTTTCCGGAAAAACAGGTATACATGAAAATTGGTTATAACATAAAATAAATAACATAAGATAAGCTTTAATTATTAAAAAAATAAAATCGCACTATAGTGAAGAGTAGGCTAAATTAATTAATACATATTTTGGGTTACAAATGGCTGCCATTTTGAAACGACGCCATTTTGAAAGTGACACCAAACCTTTTTGGTATCTCCACACATATAGACACAAGGGAAAAAAAAGGGCGCCTTGCTTCTTCACGAAGGAGAATACGGCATGCCGCATGCCCGATGATCCCCGACTAGACAAGAAGAAACTGGTGAGGTGCTACATATGGAGCATAGCTTTTTATGGAGCTTAAAACATGAACCCCGAGGAAAAGGAGAGTGAATATTTGAAACGCTTTGAGGTGTGGAGCTGGAGGATAATAGAGAAATTAAGATGGACAGATTGGGTGAATAATGAAGTTCAAATATTAGTCAATGAAAATAGGACCATTATGCGGGTGATTTTACAAAGAAAAGCCAACTGGACGGCTCACATTATAATAATAGAATATGTCTTATTGGGTGGTTTCAAAGAGAGCAAGAGAGAAGGGAGAAAGGAACCAGTAAGACAACGAATGCAACTGATGGATGTCCTCAATCAAGGAAATACAATAAAGTTACAGGAAATAAAAAGGAAAACTGTTGACGGTATATGGTGGAAGACTCAATTTGGAAAAGGCAGCATACCTGTCTAAAGACAAAACTAATAATAATACTAGGTTGGTAAAGTAGTGATTATTATGGACCTCTCATGTCGGCCATTTCTACGATTGCAAAGTGCGCGTTAGTTACTCTAAACAAAAACATCTGAAAGAACCGTACTCTACCGCCTGGTCCTTGCACCTTGGTGTTAACCCTTGAAAGCGAGGGAGGAAACGACGTATTACGCATGCGCACATGGTGAATGTGAGGAAATTCCATCCAGCACTCCACCCCCTTCACCCTTGGGGTTTGTTTTCATCCTATCCTCATTTTCTAATGGTTACCCTCCATAAAAGGGGGAAACGAAGCAGATATCTGGAGGGCTGTATGAGTTGTACTGCGAGGAATGTAATTGTCAATATTCATAGGATGTGTCGACATCGTATAGAACCTATATTTATTTATGTTCCATCTGATTGTATGAGACAAGAATATCAAAATAATACTAGGCTATGAAGGAGGTAGATGTTATAAGGATGTATGTGATGCTGCCACTGTGGAATTGTTTACAAATCCATACTCCACGTCTAGATACCCGTCTCGGCTGGCCACATATTTACACTTTTGGGTAAGGGTAAGGAAGGGTAGAAGAACTGTACCCGGAATCATCATGGAGGGAGTGTAGGAAATAATTTAGGGAAATAAATAACCTAATACATCCAGATTAGATTCGAACCATGAACGGGAGAGTCTGTTGGTATAATTTAAAGAGTGAGGAATCTGCAGTTAATTTGTTTCCCTTTCCTGTGGGGGTTGGGTCAACAAGGTGACGAAACAGCAGTAGGGTGTTCTGAGAAAATTAAGAGATATGCTGTATTCTAAAAGCTGCAGGGAGGATTCGGGGGCCGAAGATCCTTGACCACTATTGGCCAAGAAGGTCAAGGGATTCTTCCCCGTAAAACATTTTAACATGTTTGCCTCTAGTTCTGACGGTCCACACGCCACAAATTAAAATACGCACGGATCACTCAAGGTTTTGATTACTAACAATTAAATGGCACATACACTGGTGAGATATAATTAAATTAACAATAGCCAAACAGGTCAATGAATTAAACAAAATAAGAGTAATAATATTTAAGTCTGTGAGCTATTAAGAGAATGAGAAAACGTAAACTGGAATTAAATTACACAAATGTTTAGTCTTTATTTCTTTATATTTTATTATTTTAATATAAATTTAATTATTGTTTACTTAATTAACTATTTCTTATATTAATTCATTATTATTTTATATAATTATAACATTTTTCTGTCTACCACCCTTTTTCATTAATTTATTTTGTTCTCTTGTGCTTTTACGCGGTCTAGGCGAGAAATGATCAATGATTGTAATAATTTAATTTGAAATGCAGTAATAAATTCACTATGGTTACACTATTTTGTTGTTATTATAAATTTAATTTTGTTTAAGTATTAGTAGCATATGGGGAGTAAGGCAATCAGTAATGCTTACCAACTCACTTAATGAGATACCTATATGAAACAGTTTATTTGATCTAAGATACATCATGTCTGTTTGAAGAGATGACAGTTCCACATCCAGCTTGTTTGGATAGCCTACTCTGATTTCAATGTAACAAGCGCGGTAAACCAACTTTGACAAACATGTCGGAAAATACATGGATTCTTCACAGCCTTGTCAGACAACTCTGAATACTCAGAGCAAACATGTAAGCTTTCACGACATAGTTTAGTAAGACATGTTAATCTCCACACTTCTTGAATATCTGACAAGGGTGCTATGGAATTTAAAGATAACGTTTTATCTTCTTTTAAAAAGTTTCTTTTTTACCTGAGCCGGTGGCCACATGGTATAAGGCGTCACTTTCGTGTTGGATTAGACTGCCGATGACAGGGATATCGGGGTTCGAATCCCGGTCGGGTGTACTGAGGGTAGTTTTCCCTAAATAGTTTTATTTCTACCTCCACGCAAATATAGGTATACTTCCACTACATTTAGACCTCCTCATCCCTATCCCACTAGAGTAGCTAGTACATATGCGTACAAGTTTAACCGGTACTAAGACGCGGTGCCACTCCCTATGTTTTATTGACAGCCCTCTGGACTGGAAGTTGGAAAAATAGACCCTAGCCTGAACCATCTCTCTGATCAAATACAAACTAATCATTACCTCCGATAATATTTTATTAATGTAATATTCTATTCAGTTTAAAATTTTCCAAAAATAGTCTTTATGTCATTAAGTAGGCCTATAAAACCAAAATTTACAGTAAAATTAAATATTACTGTATTTAATATTACACAACTTCTAAAAATCTCATCCCAGAAAATCTAGAAATCATTGCAAAAATTGCATAATTTTATTTTAATTTTAACGATAAAGGGCATTTGAAGAAATACATGATGGAGGCTCAACAATTATTCTGAATTTTCAAATGAGGCCCAAGTGAGAAAAGATTGAGAAACCTTGAGCTAGAGCAGCGTTTCTCAACTGGTGCTCCGCCATAGTCATCTCAGTCTCCGTGAGGCAATACTATAATATTATTTATTTGTTTTTCACATTATAAAATTGCATCAGTGATTAGGATTGCCAATTTTTCAAATCTGAATGAAGGACATTTGCCCAAGGTGCAGCCAGAGATTGTGATGTGTTCCGTTTGTTTTATACTTTAAGGGCTACAGCATGTTTTTTTTTAAGCAAGGATTCCTTCAGTTAAAAAAGTTTGGGAACCCCTGGGTTAAAGAACCCTTCGTTTACGAAAGTTTTGTCCCTTAAATCCTCCCAATACCTCCTGACACATGAAAAATGAGCACAAAAGCAATTTACTTAATAGGTTAGAGCTGTGCACACTTTAATTTCTAACGTCTAAGTAGTTTAGGAGGAATCGCCCTAGTCCCGGTCCTCTCCTTGGACATCCCTTACAGAATAACCCACACTAAGGGAGGTAACGGCCTGAGTACCTACTTAGATGTACCCTTTTATTCTGAATGTGTCCTTAAACTGTTAGCTACGGTCGCTCAGAAACTATTAAGAGGTAAAAACTCAACACTTTTGCTCAAATAGGCAGGCTAAATTGCACTTTTATACGGAAATTACTGCACGTTTGGTGTCAGCCTGGTTAAAAGATCATTTGATAATCTCTCTGTGTATTAGATAATGAAACAATAAATATATACAAATTGAGCGCTCTCTCGCCCGTCCCTCTCTCCAGCCTCTCTCGTTAAAGAGAGCAACAAACTCATTCGAGTAAGGTCATCCCATATTCCCGAAGACAAATATTTTGGAGTACTCGAAATACTCACCGTAAAAACCTGCATATATATTTAAAAATCTCGAATTTACTAATTAGTAACTTTACACATGTAGGGTGAAGCAGAATGTGTTGATACATTTATTAACACTAGAACTTCAATAGTTCAAATATTAAATGCTTCAAAGTTCAAATTAAGCTTATATAACTACAAAAAGATTGAAGATTTTCTATGTAAGCCTAGCCTTGAATATTTAAAAAAATATAATGTCCTAAAGATGGCCACCATTATATGCAATACCTTGTTGTATGTACTTGTAGAATCTTGACATGACTTTGAGCAATGTCTGTTGTTGAAATGCTTCAACTTCCACCACAATTCTTTCTTTCTTTGTGTTCCTGAATTGTTGTTGGGCAAGTCGCGTAAACAAGACTCTTTAACAAACATGCTCCAGAAGAAAAAGTCCAGAACTGTTAAGTCCGGTGAACGTGGTGGCTAGGCGATGTCCCCAAATCATGAAACCAGGTGTCCAGAAAACATTTTGCGAAGCACCTCCATTGATGTTTAGGCTGGAAACACGTGCTCTTATATCCATTCCCTTATGTTGCAGTTTAGGGGTCAGGAAGATAGAACATCAATGGGGTGCTTCGAAAAAATATTTCCTGGGCACCTCGTTTCACGATTTGGGGACATCGTCACGTTCACTGGAGTTAACAGCTTTGGACTTTTCCTTGTGTGTTTGAAGTTGAAGCATTTCAACAAGAGACGTTGAGCAAAGTCACGTCAAGTTTCGAGATGCGCATACAACAGTGTATGACATATAATGGTGGATATCTTAAGAACATTGTTTGATAGTTCAAGGGTATGAAGACAATTGGAAATCTTGTGTTGTTATTTTAATAATTTGAAGCATTTAGGAGTAAAAATAGTAAATATGTCAACACCACCTTCTGCCCAAGCCTGTACATGTGGGATAATGAGGTTTGCCAATTTCTCTTTTCCTTTAAGGTCACTAAACAACAAACATTGTATTGCACAATTTTAACGTCTATGATTATAAGCATAGCTCGGATTTTGATGACATGTATTTTTTTAACATCCAAGACAATGCTTATGTGCACATAAATTATGTTCATGATCTCCTGGTTGTAGAAATGTTTCTTTTATAGGTCATTTGCTAATTTTGTATTTTTAAGTCATTTTTTTGTGTCATTTTGAGTCAATTTAGGCTATCTATGAGGAATTTTTAAGCTTTTATCTAGAATAAGTATATTTTTAAATACTATCAGTATTTTATAAATTCATTATTAATTAAAAGTAAAATTGTTCAGTACGGAAGTCTGAGTGAGAAGACAATGTAATCAATGAACTGTACCCTGCTTGCTTGTATGGTTATAAAATACACATCACAGCAAAAGAGAGATTGCTCATAAGATTAATGTAAGCAAAAAACAAATAATAACCATTTTACTCAGTAATAATAGGATGACCTGCTTCAGGGAAGGTTTTGTCAGACGATCAAAACCCATCGGACAGAAGTGCACGGACCTTCATTGGATGTTCGATATCACATGAATGTCAGATGATACCATACGACAAAGTCAGTTCGGTGTGCGACAACTGATTTAAACAACGTGTAAAATTCTTCGTCGGACTCATATGACAAAAGTCTTGTCATAGGAATGTTTTTGTCAGATTGGTGGATGACTGAACTAAGGTGTAGAGGGTTGCGTTGGGAGGGAACAGCTATTACTACTGAAGCACATATTTGTACATCAATGTTATATTTAGCAGAATGCGATAGTTTAGTTGTTAAAGGAAATGAATATATTTATTTTAGTTTCCGTTGGTTAAGTGCATGTTTGATTAAATATTGTGCATTCATTAACAGTGTTTTAATATTTTTAGGTCTTTTTTTTGTAAATATGAAGTCATTTTTAGGTAATCAAAAGTCCGGGTCCTAATTATAGGCTAGTTTATGCCTTTCGCGTACCATTGTTAGACAAAGTAATTAATGTATGGGACTGAGATTTAGTATAACTAGATAAACATATCAGGTATACACAATGAAGTATTTATAATATGTTAAAGAAAAATTATTTTTAATGTATAAGCAATTTGAAAGTGGTAATATGATTTAATCTAATTTTCTAGTATACAATGTCATTAATTAGAGTTTATTAGTTTTTTCAACCTTTCTACTCGTGTATTTTATTAGTGTGTCCAATTGTCATTTCAAAAAGTTTTAAATCTATATTTTATGAAATTTGTTGCTTTAAGTGTACCGATTGTAGAGACAACGTCCACTAGCAGAACATAATATGCAAGGCGGAGGCAAAGGGTCAGTTAATTCCAACAAATGACACTCAGGCAAATAAGATAAAACCGCTTCCTTACCTGATCAGTGTGGCTGGAATGGGCTGAGACATGACTACTTTCTGTCTTTACAAGATAGCCTCACTATCCCCACATATGTTAAATTCACTGCCAAGATGTTATAGACTAAAAAAATCTTAGTATTTTTACTGTTGGATGACTACAATCAGTTGACATTTCTTCCTTGGCTACGGGCCTGAACTGATGCCTCGATGACACATGTCACCCGCCGGTGAACAGTAAGAGAATCACGGGGCGCACAGCCGGAATATTTGTTAAAATTCACTATCACTTTATCTTGGTTGCAATTTATTCGAGTAGGAGTCGTACAGCAATAAAATCTTGACTCAGGACTAGGGTAAAATATATTTCTCCAATATCTATCTGATTGATGAACTGCGGAAGATCCATTTACGTTAATTTTATTTTCTCTCAGCACGATCAATGACAGAAGTTATATTAAACAGAGCATTGAAATCGAACAGTGTAATGCGAGCAGCTGACATTTGTATAACTGGTGTGCTTTAAAAAATACTATCCATTAATCATTAATGTATCGTGAAACTTTCTACACTTTTTTGTTGTTGATTACTATGAACAGTATATACTAACAAACTAAAAACAAATTAAAAATAAGGGTTACCATTATCAGAATGAATTCTTTTTACTTATTGTTTTGGCACGTCTTATTACCCTTTTTGGGTTGTACGTTTATGTATTAGTAAATACGCTGATGGGTTAAGACTAAGGAAAGTTGAATTTAGAGGAAGTGTACCCGCATTCGTGTGGAGAAAGAGTGGGGAAACTATTTTGGAAAAAACAACCTCAGCACACCCAACCAAGATCGAACCACGATCTCCCCGTAATTGGTAGTCTAGTATATTACGAGAGTGACGTCTTAGATCATGCAGCCACTGAACCAGGTCACAATGAAATTAATTGTACCAATGACAGGTACAGTGCACAAATGTTTTATCGTATATTTTAACTTAAGATAATCATCAATTAAATGGAGAACTATTAAGGGGGGGGATTATGTTTTTATGTGAACCTAAAACAGACTAAGGGCCAGTTTCACATTCAGACTTAATACTCCTCAAGTGCGGTGTTATACTAAATACAAGACACCTACCTAGACTCGAATAGAATGAGCCAGTTTCATAGTTAGACTTGGTACTCCTCAAGCAATACTAAAACAATACCAAATACAAGACGACACCTACCTAGACTATAGAATGGGCCAGTTTCATAGTTAGACTTGGTACTCCTCAAGCAATACTAAAACAATACCAAATACAAGACGACACCTACTTAGACTCGAATAGAATGAACCAGTTTTATAGTTAGAGTTGGTACTCCTCAAGCAATACTAAAACAATACCAAATACAAGACGACACCTACCTAGACTCGAATAGAATGGGCCAGCTTCATAGTTAGAATAAGGGCCAGTTTCAAAGTTAGACTTAGGGCCAGTTTCATAGTCAGATTTAGTACGCCTCAAGATTCTATACTAAAGCTATACTAAATACAAGACGTCACCTACCTGAAATTAAATGGAATGGGCCAGTTTCATATGTGAAACTGCTCCATTCCATTACGGTCTAGGTAGGTGTCTTGTAATTTTAGTACAGCCTCGCTCTTGAGGAGTACTAAGACTGGCCATTAAACTAGCCCTTAGTTTTGATCTTAGCACTTTATTTACCAGTTATTTTAAGGAGGTCACGCTCAATTAAAGTTTTATTTTAATTTACTGTATGCTGTTGGTACCAGCCATCACTCACTATCAATGCCTTAAGCCAGACATGTCAAACTTGTGGGTCGATCCAGGATTCGGAACTGAGCTCCGACCTCTCGAGACCAGCTTTGCTCTAAGGCGGTGAGGATGAGGAGGATTGAGGAACAGCACAGTGGGAGACCCACATCGGTGGTTAGAATCCCGGCCGGGTGTACAGAGTTAGTTTCCCCCTTGGATTGTTTACCACTCTCACTACAAGTAAATGAAGATACATTTTTTCTAAATATAATCTTTCTCGCCCCTACTACGTTTAACTTCGGTGGCCTCACGGTCTAAGGCACTACTCTCACGGTAGACTAGACCACTGATGACGGGGATATCGAGGTTCGAATCTCAGTCGGGTTTATTGAGGGGGGTTTTTCCATAATGGTTTCACACTCTATCTCCACGCAAATGCGGGTAGTGTACCTGTACATATAACCCTCCTCATTTCTAGCCCATTAGCGTACTTAGTAAATAGGCGCATCACCCAAACGGATAGTAAGACGCGGTGCTAAAATAAATAACAATAGACATATGAAAGTTACAAACGTTACTTAAATTACTTTCATATATTAATACGTCAAGTCATGTGATCTGCAGCCATTCTTCTTGGTAGAAATAGGCGTTGATATGAAAAAAAAGTGGAATCAATTATATCATTCATAAAACAACTTTTTAATGGTTAATGCGTTTTTCCAAACTTGAATTTTTCCATTTTCTGACTAAAACAGTTTTTATTATTTGAGGTATTTAACGTGCACTTTCTGAACCGACTGATTATATCAACACACGAGCTATCAACTAACTTAAATCTAGAACAGACACAACACCCAGCCTCCGGCCGGTGGTTCATCACTGCGAAAGGGAAAACCTCAATTATTTAATTAATGATACGTTATTCGACCCTGCCGCTAATCGAACCCGGGACTTTTAGCTCAGTGGGTAGACTCGCTAACGACCGAGCTAAGGTGTCGTACTGTTTCTCTTACGGTAGTAAGAGTGGTCCCATTTGAGAATATTCATGGAGGGAGGGGGAGAGAGTGCTTATCTTAATATATATAATTCTTCTGTACGTGTGTATGTCACTGAACTTCTCCTAAACGGCTGGACCGATTTTGAT
>CABFWB010007890.1:0-21331 GCA_902151455.1 Timema bartmani
ATTCCACACATTCACAAGTTGTGATTAATACACGTCTTGTCAGAGGTGAAGGAAAGGTTTGTCAATCAGATAGATCTGTGCCGGGACCGAGGTTTGAACCCCGGACTCCCAACACAGAAGTCTGACACCTTAACCCTAGACCTCCAGGTCACCATGTCAATAAGAACCAAAGTTAATTGGAGGATAAGTTATTTAGCGCATATCAGTATTGAAACAAAGTTAAAAGTTTCAGGTAAATCTAGAAGAATAAAATTACTAAAAAAAAATAAAGGTATAAAATAGAAGTGGAGGGTTATGTTAAAAGTGAAGTTTTCTCCCATTCCAACCAATATTATGAACTAATGATAGCCTCCATTCTTTCATTTATTTTAGATTTTCTTTTTATCTTGGGTTACTGTTTTTTTGTATGGTCCCCTTTTTATTTTCACCCAGTGAGATGAAAAGGAGGAAGGGAGGGTAATCAATGAAATAGCTGATGAAGGTTTTGTGATCATTAGTGTTAATGGTTTACACCTGTATCTACAAAGCGGTTCCCGGGTATTCGATAAACTTAAAATAAGAACAGTCTAGTGGCAAACAGGTACATCTCCAAGGCTAAAATAAGTATGTAGGGTTGATAAAGGCTGAACCGAACCAATTTTAAATTTAATATATATGTGTGCTCTAGGGGTAAGGTGTCGGACTTCTGTGCTGAGGGTCCAGGGTTCAATCCTCGGTCCCGACACAGATTTATCTGATTGGCAAACCCTTCCTTCACCTCTGACAAGACGTGTATTAATCACAACTTGTGAATGTGAGGAATGCCAGGCCTCCACCGTGGTTCGGATCCCACGTTAAATTGTAGATCCTCCATTACATCTCACAATCACCCTACCATTGCACATTAGCCTAAGTGCGTATAGTGGGTATTTTAAATTTTCTAAAATCTTTCAAACGTAAACTACCCTTAAAGTAATTTATTTTTTGAAAAATAAGAAATTAATTATTTATCATGTAAAATATTACCCATATACCAATTTTAAACAAAATCGTTAAAGCTATTTTTAAATATTGGTCATCAATCAACTACTATTAATTGATATTTTTAAAAGAAAAACCATCTTATAAAATTATGTATATAGTTAAATGTCAGATAAACATTTTGAACCAAATTGTTAGAGCTGTTTTAAAAATGTTTAAAATAAAATAAAAAATTAGTAAGAATACATTTTTATTATAAGTTTATTATAAATTTTATTTATAATGCTAAACACTCCCCAGGTAAATATTTTAAACAAAATTGTTAAAGCTATTTTCGAAATATTTTGAATTTTCTAAATTCAGTTATCAGTAAACTACCCTTAAACTAAGGGCTAGGGTCAAAATAAAAATAAAAATACCCTGAGATATTGCCCTATAACATTTTTATATCAAGTTTGAACAAACTCCGTTAAACCATTTCAGATCTGTGGTCAGGGACGGACAGACAGGGAGACAGACAGAATAAGTACAATCCACTTTTTGGGTTCGGGGGCACACAAAACATAAAGATTCAAATCAAAATCTCAAGCTCGAAATTTTTAACGATTACAATACTTTTCTCTTGATACAATAGAGTAAAAATTGAATATACGCAATTTGTCGTGTAAATAACAGATTTATTTACCATATGAGGAATAACGTATATGTGATTTTTTGTTACAAACAAAGATATAATAAGACCATACACATTGTTTTAAAAAAACAAAGGATGCCTTTTATAGCAACTGTACAGCGGCTGCATTGTATTTTTTTGGATACAATTATAATTATTGGATATTTTAGGTCAATAATAATAATAATAGCTTTTTTTAGTTGGAAGGGTGTTCTAGATTTAAAAAAATTGTTAGTCACAATTCGGATGAACAAGGTTCTAATATACAACTTCCCCTGCATGGTATTTTCACTAATCATAGTCAAGCCACTATAGTGAGGGGAGGGAGCGCTCAGCTACCAAGAGTCGGGGAATTAAAGTTTAAAGCTTGTGTAACTTGAGATGCGGCCATCACAGCACGCTGACCACTCTAAGGGCGGTATAAAAGAAAGAGACTGGGCGCTTTTTGGGTGCTAGTGTAGTTTTACTGTACAACCCTAGCGCACAACTAAAGCTCCACTCACGCTCTGACGTCATATATTGGCCAAATGACCATGCACTTACTCAAGGTGGGGATGAAGGGAACGCGAGAAAAGAGCAGCGTTATTGCAGTTTTTATAACAAAACATTATTTTGGACAAAATAAATAAACTATTTATTAGATAGAAACATATGTATAGTTTAATTTTCTTCCAATTAATAGTTATTTAATACCTGTCAAGTGTGTCTTAGAATTTAATTACAACCTTTCCTCTTAGTTTAAAAAGTTTCTCATCAAATGCTGATATACTAATTACAGTTATCCAAGAACAACCTTTTCTCTTAGTTTAAAAAGTTTCTCATCAAATGCTGATATACTAATTACAGTTATCCAAGAACTGTTGATTTCGCCATGTGAAGAGAATTAAACATTTTATTTCTACTTGAGCAATATTTTATTTATTTTAGCAAAAAAAAAAGTTCTGCTATAAAAACTACAAAAACCTTAACCTATTCTCGCACCCCCTTAAAATGAAAATTTCGTGAATAAAACCACATTCACATCGAACTTACACTAACACTACACAAGCACTCAAACAGAAATCGGCCTCGTTCTTGCTTACAGGCCTAAATCCACAAAATGTGTATATGTGCCTCACTCTCATCATCGGGTCCGTGATTATTATAAGGAGGCATTGTGAGGTGTGAGAATATAAAAAACCTCCGGTTATTTCCCAGGCTGGCCAGAAGCGATGAGCCGTCCTCTGCACTCTCGTCCCCTGAGTAATTCATGAGCGACACACCTAATCCCCTTGTTCAGCTAATGGAGGATTACACACACACACACACACACACTCGCTCACTCACTCACTCACTCACTCACTTACTCACTCACTCACTCACTCACTTACTCACTCACTCACTCACTCACTCACTGTCGGCAATATAGCTCAACTTCTTAAGCAAAAAAACCAAACAAACTAGACGTTTGTTGTTGCAAGAGTGCATATAATACGCAACGCATTTGTTCAAGCCAATGAAATAACTCGTTTAAACGTTATATTTTATGTATTGTATTATTGATTATAGAATACAGATCTATACATTGTTTTTATACTGTATACACTAATTTCATCTATATCCCTTGAAAATAATTGGTGGAAATAAACTATGAAGAACTCGTCACCACCTATCTATAGTAGGTGAAGGAGTAGGTTAATATTTCTAGTGAATAGAATTCACACGTGTAAAATCTAATTTTCATAAAAAGAATCTTATCTTGCATCTAGGTAAGTTAATATATATTATCTGTCAGGTATTTCATACGTCAAGTTAAGTGATTCAGTTGTCACTTTTTATAGATATTACCTATAATATACTTTATTATACCTTATTATTATAATTACCTATAAAATAACGTTATCACTGTTGCAAAAAAAAAATTAATTACTATCTAAAGTATATTATACGTTATTTCCTGTGAATAAGCTACTAGCGACTTGTCTTAGTTCTAGGAAAAAAACAAAGCCATAACTCAGGCCGTTCATTTACCAATTTAAGTAAAGGAAATAAAATAAAACCTATTAAACAAAAACACGTTTTCGGAACCATCGGGAATAAAAACTCGGGTCCCTTAAAATTAAAGAATCCATGTTAATTTTAAAGATTTAATTCTACGACGCATTGGTAAGTTATGAAAAGGCCTATATTGAATTGGCTTATCAGACTCGATGGATTACACTTTGTATATGTAGCCTGATTTTGATTAAAATAACAGTAGGCTAGAGAAAATTCAAACATATTTCTTTGCGGCCAAAGTTAATAACATTTTACTTTATTATTTGTGTTATTTTATAGGTATTAATAATATCTATCAAAAGTGACAGCTGAAGATAGCCTGACTTATGTATAAATATATTAAAATTGTTTTAGTAACTTTAGTAACTAGCTGTTAATGTTATTCCTACTGAAAACATACTATACTTCAAAGCTGTATTAATTTTTGAAGTGCCGGCAACACAAAATAAATTTTCTAAATAAACTTGAGGAAAACATGTTATTGTGCTGTTCGTAGAGTAGTGGCTGTCTGAGAGCAGGATGAGGGCTATCATGTACAATTATTGTAGATTTTATTACATTCATACTGTTGTATCAAACTTTATGCGTCTAAATTTGCTGCGAGAGGTGAGATTGGTTTTGGTAGGCGTAGAAGATGGAGGCATTTCAATAACTTTTCCACCCGCCTCAGTGGCGTAGTTGGCTAACGCGTTAGTTACGTTGAGCTCGACTGCTGAGGACGGGAAGATCGAGGTTTGAATCTCGGTTGGGTGAACTGGGGGTGGTTTTTCCTAGATGGTTTTCCACTCTCCCTCCACGCAAATGCGGGTTCACTTCCTATAAATTCAACCTTTCCAATTCCTAATCCATTAGTGTAATTAGTACTTAAGCGTATAACCCGAACGGCTAGTAAGACGCGGTGCTAAAATTAATTAATTAATTAATTAATAACTATTCCAAAAAGCACAGTGTACTGGTGAGAGTAAAAAATAAAATTATAAAATCACCAACGGTAAACTTTTCGCACATATCGTAAATGTTAGCTAGTATTTATTTGTTCGTATATTTGAAGTTTAAGGTCTGAGTGTATGAAAATGATTGTACTGAAAGCTCTTTTAGAATTGAAATGGGTCAACTATTCTACTTTAAGAGAGTTATCCAAGTTGGTCTACTTCGTGTGAGCCTCCTTAGTGTCACCGTGCACTTTCATGAAAGCAATTTAAGCTAATAAACAAATAAAATGCCTCAACTTAATTAAACCTTATGTTGGTCTAGTTCATGTTAACCTCCTTGGTGTGAGCATGTATTTTTATAACAATAATAACTAAGCTATTTTAACAAATAAGACACCAAACTTGGCTGTAAAATTAAACGTAATATAACACTCGATTATGGCATCAAATTAAAATATTAATGATGATGATGATGATATTTCATAGTAGTAATTTTGTGAAGTAACATTTTTGCTGCAAGCAATCATTTAAGGCTTAAACTACTAGGATTATCAGTTTATTACTATTATTGCTTTCTTGTCATCAGAAAATTAAATATGTGGTTACACTGTAATTAACCTTATTGATAATTCTCTGAAACCAACTAGCCTATTTTCAGCTTGTTGGTTCTAGAAATAATCCTCTTTAACCGAGGTTTCTTAAAGGCTGATGTTTTAATCCAAATGTTCAAAATGCTTCAACTGAATGCTTCAACTGAAGGCTTCAGCTGAGTTTGAAAAACAATATTCTGTTTGATCTCAGTTTATAGATTCTTCGTATTAGTTAGATTTTTGTGTAAACTTTTCAAGTTGGTCAAGGTAGCAAAAATTATCTTGCCATTTTCACCTTGATTAGTTTTGAAATATTGTTGTTAATGCATCGAAATATTCCTTATTTTATTTCATCTCAAATATAAACAGTTTTTGTTACAAAAATTACGTGTAAAATTTGCGTTCAGGGCTTATGATTTGAGCTATCGATGGAATAAAAAAATCTAAAGAGTATGTCCTAATTTAGAAAAGAATGATACTTGGTAAAGAGAGGATTGTGAACATTTCAAATTTAGAATGGTCCCAGGTTCGGTTCCCGTGCCCAGAATATTGTTTTTCAACTAAGGGGGCCGCCTACTATAACACTGGGACGCAATGCAGACGCTATTAAATCCCGCCTTATTTCATAAGTGTTTTGTTATTTCAAAATGTGGCTTACGCGAATAAAGGGGAAATACATCCAAAATGTTCTAGAAAATTAAAAACATATATATTTTCTATTATACAGTTTTTTAATACATGAAAGAGTAAAATTATATTATTTTCAACGAAGTTTTACGCGAAATTCCGTAGTTCTGAGATTAAAGTAAATCGTGAGAAAGATAGATCTAGCCTAGCTCATACGATCTTAAATTACAGTATAATAGGGTCTCAAAAGAAATATTTGAAGATAATTGAGGATCATTTTAGTGATTTTGGAGGCTCAAAACGGTAATTCTCATAATGAAAACGGCATTGCAAGGATATATTCTTTCAATTAGGCGGTGCCTTTGAATCGAAACAAATACCCTTAAAGTGTTCGAATGGGTCATAGTGCGAGGGGAAATATGATTTATGATGATAATTATATGGAGTAAATTTAAAGTAATCTGAATTTTTTTTAAAACTAATCTCTAATTATTTTGTTTTCCCATCTTGGTTTTTCACTACATAACTTTTCAGTGGGAATGGTACCCAAGTATAGTTATAATGAAACTCAAAGAAACAGTTGAAATATTTTGTCCCCAAACAGCCGGTTCCTTTTATATTATTCCCCAGTGGGATGAATCTTTGGAAGAAGTTAGAAGTCCCCCATCTTCATTAACAATTAAAAGAGAACGCACTAGTTTAAAAGTTCAGGGAAAATAATAATAAAAAAACGACCAAGTTCACTTTAATACCAAGTATAGGGCCTACAACAATAATACAATTAACGAAACTCGTCATTATCATAAAGCCAAGATTCCACATTAATTAGCCACTTTTGAAGTTTCTTCAGAAAAGGGTTGTGTAGATTTCTCATTTTGAGTCTGCGAGCTGATGTCTTGATAAATTAAAATATTGTTCATTTCTTAACAGCGATGCAAATATTACATTAACGTATTATCGCAAAATAGTTACATAAATTCCCATCCATGATGCTTTTAAGTGATATTATTTTATTCAAACTTAATTATTGTCAAGGTTATTATTTCAAATTCCAAGGTTATATATATATTATATACAGTATATTGTATATATTAATTATATTTATATATTTTTATATATATTATATAAAGGGTGCAGGAGAAAAAGGGGCAAGTATACATTATATATTATATATATTTATGTATATATTTATATATTATATACATAAATATATTTTATATATATATATATTATATTTATAAATTTATAGGCTACTTTCCCCTTTTTTTAACAAAGGGTACAGGAGAAACGGGGGCAAGTCCAATTTTATCTCAAATTGAGTTAGTATTTCCATCTGATAGAAAATCATGAGACCTTTCTAACGCACTTTAGATTAATATCAAGAGAAGGATGTAGCATATTTAAAATAATCTAAGAAGAAAGATATTTGCTGGGTTCTTTGTGGGGTTTGAGATATAAAAGTTGCTGCTCTAGAAAATATGTGTAATATGACCTTCCCGGGCTTTTACCCTTGTATCTTTCATATTAATTTAATTACTCTTGGATATTAACTTTACAAGTATTCTAGTAGGCTCGCATAGCACCAATTCATCCTTTAAAATACTGTATACTTTCTTTCTAGAAAGCCAGTCAACAATCTAATCGTAATTAAAAGGAGAAATGATCATTTATCTAGTTTATGTAAACTTGCGTACAATTATTGAAAAACTAAGAATAAATACGGTATTGTTTTTATATTCCTTAGGAAATATCGCCTACTATAATGGCCTTCACAGCTCAGATTCATTTTTGTAGTTGGCAGGAAGGGGAATAATAGCAATACTAATAATAACGACCGCCATCTTGATGTGTGTAATTGGGTCCATTTTAATTACAAAGTCTAGAGTCCGCGAACAATGCAGGATATAAAGTTACACTTCAACCCCCCACACTTCTTCCCAGAGCCCTATTGTCCTCGCTGGTCCAAGCCTTGTAGCAGAGTCTGCACAGACTTTATGAAGAATGTTGGGGCAATTACCCCCTCGCTGCCGTAGATAATAGTTTGAAGGGTTATCCTAGGAATCCGATAATCTCTTCTAATCAATAAGGGAAACAATCCTCCATCGACGTTGTATAAGCATGCACGCTTATCCGTTGCGATGGCCTTCCATGCAACAGAGATGTATACAGGGTGTTACGCCGTCTTAAGGTGGCCGTCCGCAGATGGTATAATAATACGCCAGGTCGTAATGGGGTGGATGCAGTTGGATCGTACATTTTCTTGTGCTAACCTTCACATCGAGTGAATTTAGGGTTGCATGCACACGGCAATGTCCAAGTCACTCGTGATTTATTCTGATTGCTCTAGAATATTCTCTTGGCTAACCAGAGTTGAGTGTACAATCCGTTTACCTAGAAAGGTTCAAACAGTATTACCATGACTGACTATATTATGGCTATATCTTATAAACTGCACCATAGTGTAACCGTCAAGGTAAGTTTGCTACCTTCCTGGGTGAACGGATAAAACACGTTATCAATAAAACGGTGAATAAGTCATCGGTCAATAGTTTACTTATTTACATATTTTACGTTTCGTAATTAATTATCAATGTTTTTAAATGTTAAGACTATTTCCAATCAAGTAGTTGTATGCTAATTAAACACTTAATGTCGCTAGTACTGAGAATTCAGTTTTGGATCAATTCACAGCGGAATTTCTTTGCTTAAAATTATTGCAAGGAAAGATGAATGTATTTATTTTGGCGCTAACTAATTTACATCAAATAAATAATTTCAGAATGAATTATATTAATATTTTCTAACTTGTGATGATGATTGCTGTTTCAATGTGTTTTTATAAATATGATTGCTTGTTGTTCCAGACGCGTGTGGACTGTCGGACGTGGCGCACATAGAAAGCCTCCAGGAGAAGTCCCAGTGCGCCCTAGAGGAGTACTGTCGGACCCAGTACCCAAACCAACCGACGAGGTTCGGTAAGCTACTGCTGAGACTGCCCTCCCTCCGGACCGTCAGCTCACAAGTCATCGAGCAGCTCTTCTTCGTCAGGCTGGTCGGGAAGACGCCTATAGAGACGCTCATCAGGGACATGTTACTCAGCGGGAGCAGTTTCAGCTGGCCCTACATGTCCTCGATGTGACATAGCGTCTGGAGGCAGCTGGCTTCCGCGTGAACTGTCCCGCAGTTGGCTTTCGAGTGCACTGCTCCTTCGCTGGGGCAGATGGCTTACGGGTCAACTGCTTCGTACTAAAGGGTTGTAGGCTTTCCATAGTTTATGTTCGCGATCTGTTTACTGAGTTCAACTATCAGCTGAATATTTGGTTTACAAAATTTAAAAAAATGTACCTCTCAGCAAGTGAGACCAAGAAGTTGATGTTTCAGTGAAATGTATGACATATTTAAAGTTTATGATAAAATCTTCTCAAGAAAGTAAAGTTTTGTTTGGTAATTCGAAGGTAATGCCAAAGTTTGCAAAGTAAGCAAGTGATATCTTGATTGTTTGGTTTTTTTCCGACTAGAAGATGTTTTGGAGAATGAACTGAGAAATCAACTGAATTTTTAAATGAACAATTCAAAAATCCGCAATTTTGTTAACTTGTTAATGTTTATCATCATTGGTCATTCAAAAAACATAGACGATTATAAGAAAAGCTTTGCCACAGCTTAAAGACCTTTTATTTTTCTCACCTACTCCAATGTTAGTTCCTAGAGTATCCTGCCTGCTGAACACGTAATATCATGATTTTTAATGGAATATCACGCATGGTTTGTGTGATCCATTAATTGGTATCAATCCTTTCCCAAAATCATTTCCATACCATGGGGTATCATGAATCAACCATAACATGCCAAGGCACTTCATTTTCTTTGTTAATTTCAATATGAAAGCAAACAAGTAAACTTAAATATGTACTTATTTGATGATTAATAAGATGATTTTTATTAAAACATGAATACAACATTATGGTTATAGAAAATGAATACACACGTACCAACGTGATCAAAATATATTAACAATTATTGTACTATACAAAGGCTGTGGACTTAAATATATAATACAGCAAAAGCTGGCATTACTATTTCTATCGTTTCTAATAAATAATTACTGTTGTCAGTGGGCTTTTATCAGAGTCTCATTATATTTTAGTTGTTTTTAAAAGTAATAGTTCCGAAACCTTACCGATACATATTTGCTAATATTGGTTTGTGCAATTAACTTACCTTTGTGGTGTATCAGAAATACCGACAGTACAATAAGCCCAGATATTCTACAGAATAGGTCTATACTGTGGCTACAAAACTTACCAATAAGTTAGCTGTGTATTTTTAACAAATGTAGCGTAAAGACACTATGTATTTAAAGATGGACAAAGAACCAACAACATCACAACAGTGCCATTATAAAATATGAACCGTAATTTACAATATGTAATCATTATTATGTCTGTGAATAGAAATACGTCGTATTTCGACCTGACTGTACACTAAACCAAGTATCCCCACAACGATGTAGCCTACTTAATCCAAAGGTTAACCTCAAGTTGCCCTTAGTTATTATTTTTAAGATACAAAAAAAATAAATGAAATGTGATATTATAATGTATCCCGGTCAAACGGTGATTATACTTAATAATCCATACTTACTTTTAATATATATATGAAAGACATTTTTGTAAAGTATATGAAAACATGTAAATAATAATGTTTGTAATGTTATCAGTAGATGAAACACGCGGTTTGTTCTTAAAGAAAACATGATAAAAAATATAATAAAAATGTAATACTTGATTGATCTGTAAACAGTGGTGGATCATGGATAATATATCTTGTACAGCTGATCAAAATATTAGTAGGCCTATATAGAGGAATCCTTCAGAAAAATGTACTTGTTTTTAAGAAAATGATTTTATATTTTTTAAAGTAATAAATATTTCAATGTGTATAGTCCAATAGTACATCTATGAACTGCCACTGACTGTGTTTGCATTATTTTTATAACCATTCCTTATCCCTTACACTCGTTAGTCTTAATAGCTACACCATTTGAAATGTCTCGCATCTTAAATAATAACACGGCTTAAAACTAGCTTGGTTGTAAAAATAAATAACACACTCGCCTAGCTGTTAATTCATCACTGTTGTAGGGAAACCTCTTATTTGATCAATGATGATTTTTTCGGTCATGCTGGAATTTGAACCTAAGTCCCTTAACTTAATGCATGGATATGATACCAACTGAGCAAAATCATTGCGCTATAATATATTTAATGTTACACATACGGGGTGTATTTTAATGGATGTCAAATATTCTAAGGGCGTATTCCCATCCATGAAACAGTAATAAAAGTTAATACAAACATGGGTGCAGAACCGCTTAATTTCTCTAAGAAAGGAGTTTTATTTTTAAATGTATAAGTACTCAACAGAAGAGGTAATGCAATCAAACAAGACAAAGTTTAACATAAAACAAACAAAAACACAAGATGGAACCTTTTGTTAGCAAAAGTGTTAAAAAAAAAGAAGTGGGTCCAGCCTGGATGCATTCTCTGAGTCTGCGTTCCACACTTTGTCGTAAACTCTTGAAGGGAGTGTAACATACCTCTCTTAAAACATCAACATCAGGCACAGTCATTGCGTAAACAATGAACTTTAAATGTACCAAGAGATAAAAATCTATTGGATACGAATCCGGTGGTCAAACAGGCCATTCAATGGATTCCTCACGACCAAATCCATCTTCAGGAAAAACCTTAATAACTCTAAAAAACTAAGAGTTTCTAGATCCATGATATTTGATCTTTTCTTAATGTTTTGACGTGAATACGTCTTTAAAATTTGCTACCATACGGGGGCAATCCAAAAAACCTAATGATAACAAAATCGGGGGATACAGTTTGGTGTTGTAGTTTCGAATCTTTCCTCTACATCCAAAATTAAATTACACCACTGGATAGCTAAAGGATCAAAGAATTAATTACGATAAGCGAGAACAATGACGCATCGCGCGTGGTGGAGGGGGAAGCGCCGCCATTTTGAGGTTATTTAGCTGCGTATCGAGATTTGCAATTAGTATAACTTTTGACTCGGAGAAGCTACGATGTTCGTTTAGGTTTTAATCGTCAGCTGTCGTCAAATATAATTAATAAAGTTATATTGTAACACAATAATTATTTGCTTCCTTGCTTTTATCCTAAATACATAAATAAAAATATTTTATTTAAAAAATATAACCCGTTACATAAACGTATTCACGTACAACACATGGCCGTGTCCATGACACAGCCACACCCCATTTTTTTTCATGGGAATATGCCCCTGGAATATTTGACACCAATTATATTATACCCTGTATATATTTTTACTATTTTTCTCCAGCACAGAGTCCTACTAACCATTCGGGCTATACGTTTTTAATTATATTAATTTACGGTCCTACCTGTTGACCGAGTAACAAAACAAGCACAGAAGATAAGTAGGCTATAGGTTGTATTATAAAGTTAATTAAACACACTTGCACTCATTAATCAAGGAGACACATTATTATAAATAATATACTTTAGTGTACATGAGTGGGCACTCGATATTTTAATCTGCTTTCACCGTAAACAATGAACGTGCCCTTTTTGGACCAAATTATTATATTAGAATAAAATTTGCAAACTAACGACTTTAGAGCATACAATGCAGAAAGTGTCCCCCGACAGTCATTTCATTCAGAACGTAACAATAAAAACCTTGCAGAGAATCGATTCCTGGGCCCGTAAATATCGATTGATATAACGTGTCTGACAGCGAGGTATGCAGACCAGGGTTACATCCCAGCAGCTGTACAGAGGAGGGATTTTTTTTAACGGGTTCACTCTTCCAACTCAAGGTAAATGTAGGTGCAGTTTATCTCATCTTTGTGATTCTTTGTTATTGTCTAGATGATTAAATTAATTAACCTTTTAGGTCCACAAATACGGAAATATCTACATATCCGTACTAACTTCAATTTCCATCTTGTTTGTGTATATAATATGCTTTAGTGTTTACGTAAAGTTATAACTTGAGCCAAGTTTAGTTTAATTAGGTTAAGAAAAATATAGTCTATTTGAGATAGTGAATTAACTTGTTTAAAGAGTTAACCTTGAGACATGATAGATCGTTATATCTAGACTTTTTTTGACAGCTGATTATCAACCAAAGAAACAAGAGGAGCCAGCAATAATGTTCTAAGGGAGAAGGAAGCATGTGTGTATTTAGTTTTATCAGAATCAGTTAAATATATTTCTCTAGTAGATGTATACTATGGTCAATGAAAATACCTAGGATTACATGTGATAGGGTAAGGGGGAAAGCATATCACTCATTCATACATTTAACGATGATAACTGTTTAGTAAACGGTTGTATTGCGGTTCATAAATGAACAAGTCCATGCCGAATGATTCGTGGCGTCACACCATGAAAATAAATATCTGCAGCCAACACACAATACTCTGGACAAGTGTCGGATTTGTATGTTCGACCACTTAAAAGTTGGGGTTTAAATCCCTTCTGGGTGCCATAAAAATTATAAGATTTTAAAATGTACACTACTGTAGGCAATAGCACTTAGGATCGAACCAGTGTCTACTCGAGAACTCTAGCTGCTCCACCATTTCTAAAGATTTCACCAACAGGTAGGTACCAGCACTCAGAATCGATCGAGAGTCTACTTGAGATTTCTTACTGCTTCTCCTCCCTCTAACAGCTTTTCCAAGAGTCAGGGACCAGCACTCAGAATAGATCGAGAGTCTAATTGAGATTTCTTACTGCTTCTCCTCCCTCTAACAGCTTTCCCAACAGGTAGGTACCAGCACTCAGAATAGATCGAGAGTCTAATTGAGATTTCTTACTGCTTCTCCTCCCTCTAACAGCTTTCCCAAGAGTCAGGGACCAGCACTAAATATTTAACCCGAGTATACTCGAGATCCCTTAGAGTACGTGCACACAGGCAGTGAGGCGGGGCAACGCGATTACGAGCAGAGAGTCTTCACGCGGCAAAGAGCGGACAATCAACACACATACAGCGTTGCGAAGCGGAGCGGGGTGGCACTTCTCTAGTTGGTAAAATGATGTCATCAAACCGATTACTTAACTGAGTGGGTAGGTACATGAGGTATGTCAAGACAGCGACTATTATGGGGAATACATGGGCGAAAGGAGGGGAGTCTATGGGTTTCAACACCCCCCTCCCCTCTACCGTGCTCCCCTTCCCCGAAGTTTTTAATATGAAGCTTAGAGATTACCTTGTATCAAACATAAAATAACTTAAAGATATTTTTCAGGGAAGGACCACTTCAAATAGCTATAGCTTATAGAAGCATTTAATTTTCAACAAATTTTCACTCTAAATGCCTTCTAGAGGCATCCGATTTTTAAAGGAAATATCCACAGGAAACCCCTCCAAATAGCTTCAATATGCATATTATTGTGTTTTGTTTTTTTAAATAATAGCGAGGACAACTACAATTTGCTTCCAAAAGCATTCCATTTTTTTAAATGTGTTGGTTGGAAGGGGGGGGGCGGGGGAAGGGGCAAGAGAGCACTTTCAATAGCTTCTAAGGACATCTAATTAAAAAAAAAAACATGTGAGGACTATTCCAAATAGCTTCTAAGCGCATCCAATTTTTAAAATTTGCTGGTGGAGGACCACTTCAAATAGCTTTAAGAGGCATAAAATTAAAAAAAAAAAATCTGGTGATAATAACTCTAAATAACTTCTAGAATAATCTAATTTATTTAAAAAAAATCTTGTGAGTACTTCTTATAAAAGCTTTTAGAAGCATCAAAATTTCAAAAATTTCCCGAGAGTAGCCTCTAGGAATACCCAAATTTCAAAAAATCTCAGGAGACCCCTATTCTAAATAGTTGTTAAATTAGTATAGTTTTTAAAAAAAAATCTCCAAATGAGGGATACTTCAAATATCTTCTTTAAAAGCATCCAATTTTCCAACATTAACTGGGGGAAAGGCGGGTAGAAAGTCCCTAAAAACTTTTTTGTCAATTACCCCTCACGCCTCTCTTACATAAATAAAATTCCACCATTACTGTATACAATAAGTAATAACAATGTTCTTATTTCTTAGGGTTTAGTGGTAAGTCTTAACATCATGCCATAAACTTACGATTTTGAACCCCCTCCCCCTTACCAATATTAAATTCAACATACGCCCATGGGGGAGTAGAACCATTTGTTTCCCGTGTTAAGAATACATGAGTCACGATTTGTCGAGTATACAAGTACGTCAACCACGACCTTTGATTATGTTGTCAGCAAAGTCCTGAATGTTTTGGAGAAGCAAACCACAAAATGGAGAAAAACCTGTGACCTGGCAAATACTTCGGCAATCAGGAGCTCGACGTCCATATTTTCGCGTGAAATCGTTTTTGAAAAACAAATTATTTGGTTCTAAAGTGTATCGCCTTGGGTCGCTCGGCCTCAAATCGCTGCCTGTCTGTTTGACTCATAAGCTATGTATGATGTTCTCTCGCACGTCGCCCCGCCTAGGGATGTGGTATCGAAAGAAAAGTATCGATACTGTACTAATTTAAAGTACCGGAAGAAAAATATCGATACTTTACTAGTATCGAAAGAAAAGTATCGATAACAGTAGCTATCGGTATCTAAATTTTAATCTGGAAAAAATATTTTTCCATCCAGTGATAATTTAAACTTTTGCATGGTAATAATAATAATAATTGTATTTTCATATTTATTTAAACACTGAAAATTATAATGATTTAACCATGTTATAGTATATTTAGGTCTATCGTGTCTATGTTACGTGTTGCTATAATGCATGTTATAAAAAGTTTTACCATACCAGCTTTCAAAATGTATATCAAATTTAGCTGATGGAAAGTTATTTAATAGATAAATATGATTTGTAATAATTTTTCTCAATATATTTTGTCTTTAACCATAGTAAACATTTTAATCCTAGCAAGAGTGAAGATTACAAAAAGTTGTTTCTTTCGATACCGATCCGATACCAAAGTGTGAGTACTAATATAAGTAAAAGTATCGAGTAAAAAAAATTAGTATCGAAAGGAAAATATCGATATTAGTGAAGTATCGATACTTTTTTCACATCCCTATCCCCGCCCCGTGTCATTGCCTATAATATGCTCTTACACTAAGAGCTCCTCCGCCGCCTCTAACGCACTCCTCCAAGAGCCAGGCATTGGTACTTAGGATCAAACCACAGTCTCCCTTCTTTAACAATACCTGAGCAGGTAGTAAGACGCGGTGATGAACTAAAAACATTCTCAAGAGTCACGCACTAAGGTTATAAACCGTTCTTGCCCGGAAGTATAACCATTGTTGGCACAGCCTTTCCCTCAGCTAAATACCTACAAGGTGGACTCAGTGTCTTGGTGACAGACTACTTTGACAGCGCTGGTGATTTCTGGCCGCTTAATGAAGTCACAACTAGAGCCTTCTGTCTTCTCGGCCACACAACGTCTCACTGCAAGGAAGGGTCACAATTCTTTTTTAACTTTTCTCTTTCTGTCTGAAATGCTGCACTTTTTCAGAGTTATTCACCGTGGGTATTTTAATTCACGAGAGACAGGCTAAGAGGGATTGGGGAGGGGGGGGGGGTCTGAGAGAGGGGCCGGGGCGCCAATTCACCGCCTTGCCAAAGATTCAAAATACTTCGGGTGTTTTATATAAGTCTTGAATGACGAAGCNTGAGAGAGAGGGGGCATCAATTCACAGCCTTGCCAAAGATTCAAAATACTTCGGGTGTTTTATATAAGTCTTGAATGACGAAGCAGCGCTGACTCGTGGATCATGTGAAATTTTCGAGGCTTAATATAAAAAAATAAATGGTAACAGTGCACAACACATACTTTCTCTCTCTCTCTCTCTCTTTTATCTTAAAATAGAGACATTTACTAAAAACTCGTAAAAGTTGTGAAAATAAAAAATATATATATACTGTTGCAGAAGCACTCCACCTAAGAGCAAAAATGAAATAATATACAGTTACAGAAACATTGAGAAAAGAGGAACATTTTTGTCCACTAAAGAGCGTAACAATCCATTTTATATTTCCAAGTGATCCATAAAATAGTATAAATATTTGCCTATAGCCCAGAAACTATTGGTTTTTATAAAAAATGATTCCAAATTATATATTTTTTTATTTTTACTACAACTTTACAGTGTTAAGGTATTTCGTATCACAAATAATTGCAGAGAGATGATCAAATTTGGAAATTTCCACTTCTCTAAAGTACCATTGAAGTTACTTTCATGGGAAAACGATAACTGCCATTTAGTTTGTATTGTTAAACAATGTATAGATACAACATATAATCAAAATTGTTTGAACGGATTTTGAGGAAAACCAATAATATTTTTTTGTACTTAAGTAAACTCCCCTTAATTTTAGGTTTATACATATATCTAATTACAGAAACTCCTCGGTGGAACCCTATGAAAGCCCTAGAAACAAAGTTTTAGCCTGATCGATAAAATGGTTTCAGCTCTAGGCCGAGATAGAGAAGACAAATAGACGGCATCGCAAAAACATTTTCTGTTTCAGGGGGGTGATGAAACGTCGACATTTAGATCAAATGTACCCGCATATGTGTGTAGGAAGAGTGGGGAAAAATTCTGTTTAAAACCCCTTTTGTACCCTCGACCGTAGTTTAAACCCCGATCTTACCGTTTTCGACAGTCCAGTCTATTACGAAATTGCAGCCGTGGACACTAAGGGGGTAGAGATGAGGAAGGTAGAATTCAGGAGAAGCGTACCCGCATTTGGGGTGAATGCGAGTAGAACTTCATTTAGGAATGTAGCACAATAATTATTAGTTTGTAAGTATATAATGAATAAATATTAATAGCATATTTTTCAAAACAACACACATAATTCATTTCTGCGCCCAATACTACCTAAGTAAAAGAGACAACTGTTTTAAAGAAGACAAATGAATAGCCATTTTAGTTAAAATAAATACAATTTCGTAATTTTTGGGTATTCTTTTTTGTATTTAAAACCATTATAGATAAAATGGTTTTGCATGAACTTCCACACAGTATTTCAATTGCTTGTTCAATCAGAAATATATAAATTATTGAATTAAATATTTGTTCTATCTTATTTAGTTTTCAAAATTAAAACAAAGCAAAGTAAACGCTTCATTTGTGAAATCCATATAATCTCCTAAAAGAGGGTTTGATCAAATTTAATCAGTCGCTTAATACATTTGTTTAGAATATTTTAATCCAATTTGCTTTTAATTTAAATTTATCCTAATATTAAATTTATATACTAAAATTGTTAAGTGCAGCTCATTGATCATGTTTGGCCTACTTTTAAAGTGGCAAAAAATTAGTTATTTGTTGTTTGGACTTCCTTACCATATGAATACCCAAAAAAAGATCAAAAATATCAATGAAAGATATATCCGTAGGAAGCCTATATTTTGTCTAAATCCCTTAATTAGTTCAAAAGCTTTAAGAGACAGAATGGCTTATTGGATTAAGATGCCTTAAGTTCTCCTTCCTGTTGGAACTTTCACTTTATCAACGTCCATTCTACATCCCATAACTCTAGCACAACTTTGTCTTTTTGGAAGCAAAACTTTTCTTACGGCATCATTTAAAGTTTTTGTGACAATACAAGCAAAATGTTTATTTTCTTTCACTATCATGCTAGCCTGAAACTTAATTAAACGTTTCGAGTGCAACCTGTTACGATGTTAAGACTGAATAAAATATTTGATTTATTTCTTTCATTTTATTACTAAACAATAACATTGGTGCATCAAAAAATTTGCTTAAGGAAATGCAAAGAATCTTATTTATTTAGAAGGTGGCCACTTAATCTCTAGAAGAAGATTCCAAATTACCTGTCGGGTTATTTTAGATTGTTTCCAACACTTCTTCCATGCAAATGCGGGTACATATTCTATAAATTAAACTTTGGTTAACCGAGAGATTGCACTCCATTAACAGTGTCGTGTCATGTCATGTCACATAGTGTTGCCAGGGTAAGCATAGCTAGTTAAATCTGTACCTCTGATGTTCTCGCTGTTCGATCAACCACACATAGGCTCTGCTCTACAAGAAAATGAAATTTCATTGGTGCCTGACCAGTGAGTGTTTATTAAGTTATGAGAATAAATCGCAGGTACAGTCTGAACTGATCCCACTCTACCTCGCAACATTCCAGGACACGCCACTTCCCATTGGTGTAAACATGAGGAGTCTGGACGGGTAGGGAGATGCAATGGAAATAAAACCTACAAATTGTTCCTCTTACCGCAGGTCAATTAAACTAATATAATATGCTTACCATTTTTTCATGTATTTGTATCAAAAAAATGATTATTTATATGATAATAAAAGGAAGTGTTTGTCTGTGTGTGTTTGTTTGTGTGCGATGCCCAGCCAAATCTACGGCACGCAGAGATCTGAAATTTTTAATATAGGTGGACGGAAGGGGGTCCGAATGCACCTCGAAGCAGGATTTTTAAATTTTTAATTAGCTTTTTAATTAGGCTATTTTTAACAAATTTTTGATGAAAATTCAAATGCAGAATACTTAGAATTACATTTAAGAGATGACGTTTCCATTTGAAATCGGGCACCATGGGGGGAGGGAGGGCTTATATAACTCTTATACCACAGTGGGTCGCGGGCAACGCCGTACGGGATTGCTATAGTTTTATATAAACCTCCAAACTAAATACATAAACTCGGGATGAACTCTATTCCACCTTAGATCTATTTATAATTTTATCAATGTCAACCAATCAGAGCAATGCAGTGCTACGCCACTATCACGTGATTGTTGACTTGCGGGATGGGGGATCGTTTGGAGGAACAAAAGGGAGATACAACTAATCAAATGGGTGTTTATTCTTATCCTCACGTCGTCAAGAAACACAACAAAAATACTCTTAGAAAAAAAATTTTTAGGCCCAAATAAATAAAATATTGCTTCAGTATTAACATAGAGTTTAATTTTCTTCACCGGTGATATCAACAGTTGTTGAATATCTGTCATGAGCATAGTGACACTAGATGAGAAACTTTTTAAATGAAGGGAAAAAGTTGTCATTACATTCTAGGACATCATTGAGAGATATTTTAAAACTTTTGATATCACCATGTGAAGAAAATTAATCTTTACATTTCTACTAGATAAATATTTTATTTCTTTTGACAAAAAATGTTTGCTATAAAAACTGCAAAAAAACACCTTTTCTCACGTCTCCTTACACTCCCACATTAATACAGAAATACTTCTGTCGATTAAACTTTGCACACTTTTTTATTTATTTATTTATTATTTCTATTGAGTATTTTTACCCTGACGGATTGTAGACCTAAGCATAAGTTATATCAAACTGAGTAGAAGGAGTAAGGATGATAAAGGTATAAATAAGAAGAAATATACCCGCATATATATGTAGAGAAAGTGAGAAAAAGTTTAGGGAGGGAAAAAATCTTCAGTCTACCCTTTTGGGATTCTAGCCCCACCCTCTCCGTCACAGACAAAACCAGACTATACATAAAGCTTGACCTTTGAACCTGAGTGACCACCGGTGTGGATGAGAATTGTATTAGTGAATAATCCAATTTTAAATTATTTTTTATAAATAGATGCCCAATTTATGTAAACCAATGTTAAACGTTAAAACATGTATCTCTATTTATATACCAAAAGGGAAGGGAAGTTTCTCTAATCTCTTCTCCCCCTTCTCCTCACAAGACAATTGAACTCATTGTCAAACAATTGGGGCGACATCAGTTCTAGCAAGGTCCCTCTGATTTAATTACATAAGGACACAAACCAACATAAGAACATTGCTCCAAGATAGATGAAAAATCAATTCAAGATGTTTATCGATTAAAAAACAAACATTTAAAACATTTTTTTTTTTTTAATTCACGTGTTTAAATATTCACATGTCGCAAGTGTGGGGTTTAGTTTCGGAAGGGGAACGGAGGAGAAAGGGTGGGAATAAATAACTAATTCTATTAACAATGTGGTAAAAACTACTTAAATAAACGTGTTTGTAGTTCCTGTCTTTTTCATGGCATCACAGACCATGAAAATAGCCTCTTTTAACCGACACAAAACGCCTTGGACGACTTTACGACTCAAACAAACCGTTAAAGTTGCATGTAGCTTGGATTACAATAAACCACGGGTATATTATTACGATTTACCTACTCACTACTCAGTGATAGCAAATCTTACTTGTCTTTTTAAAATTTACTAAAACTTCTCTTTTTAATAATAATATACCAGAAATCAAGGCTAAGCTTTGTTGTTCAAAGTCCATTCGATTGTTAAAAGAAAAAAATCGAAATATCAAACGAGTTTTGTGTTGATTAAAGCGCATGCATATCTACAAACCCAAAACTAAACCTTGCCTGTTTTTTTTAAATTAGTAAGTTTGGAAAGATTTAAGCAACGTGGTGTACAAAGGGCTTCAGTCCTTCTTAAAAGGACTTAGAGA
>CABFWB010007891.1:8180-21327 GCA_902151455.1 Timema bartmani
CACTCTCCCTCCACGCAAATGCGGGTTCACTTCCTCTAAATTCAACCTTCCTAATTCCTAATCCATTAGAGTAATTAGTACTTAAGCGTATAACCCGAACGGTTAGTAAGACGCGGTGCTAAAATAAATAAATACATTCACTTATTTCTACGTAAATTTATGTTACCTGCAGCTACCTCTTATGATAGTTGGTATCAATACTAATAAAATAAAATGTATATAATATGAAAGTGTTATCATTTATTTGAGTTGTTTAACGTGCACTTTCTGAACCGATTGTTTATATCAGCATATAACTTTTCCTAAACCCTATAGCGGACACAAATCAAGCCCCCGACAGTTAATTAATTCATCTCTATGAAAGGGAAAATTACATTTAACCAATGATAAACTATTCGGCCATTCCGGGAATCGAAGCTGGTACCCTTAGTTCAATAAACAGACATGCTACCGACTGAGCTAATGTTTCGGTCTATAGTAAAATCAATTTTGGACATAAAAACCAATTGTATTTTTTATTAAAATTGTACCGTATAAGACAACCTATTATTTCTACTATAAGAATATTTTATCATTGATGTCTCGTTAGAATAGTAATTGTACTGAACTTCATTTAAGTATACCATGTTATAGACTCCGGAATTATCCCCTCTCCATTCTCGTTCTCCCTCCTATTTAGGATCGGCTGCACTGCAGGGTATTGTGAGAGTGGACCGAAGCGCCGCTGCAACCTGGCTACACACGCAACGAACGAATCATTGAGCGAGCAAGCGAGCGAGCAATAACGAAGTTGCCTCGTAGCGCCTCCGAGTGGTGTATAAAAAATTCAACATTCTACTCTTTCCCTAACCCCTTACCTACTCCTACCCCAAATAACCCTCTCCTTCAAACCATTTCGCTTTTACCTTCCATACAGTAGTGATCCACTCCTCCCTCCACCTCTTCCCCTCTCATCCACTCATCTAACCGGTTAACCGCCTCCTCCCCACATTTTACTTCGTCCAGTAAAATTCTCCCCGTGCTATCTGATACAGAAAATACTAATAAGAAGTTAGTTAAAACTATGAAATGTGTCTACTGCAGAGTTGTTTTCTAAACTCCCTTTATTTGAAAAATTGATGTTTTAATTGGATGATTTGTCGCATTAGACTAGACTGCCAATAACAGCCAGATAGGGGTTAAAATCCCAGTTGATTGCACTGAGAGTGGTTTTTCCTAAAAAAAAAAAGTATATTCCTTCACGCAAATACGGATACACTGCCCATAACATTTTACCTTCCTCATACCTAACTCATTAGTGTAATTAGCAGGGCCTACGTATGCGTATAACCTGAACAAATAGTAAGACGTGGTGCTTAATATAAAAAAAAATCTGATGATTTAGAGATGATCTTTATATTTGATGTCGACCTCGTAGAACGCCCATTTAAGGTCACGCCAGTGGCTACTTTTGTCTTGACGTAATAACAACCCTTTTTTACTTTCTCTCGACACCTTGGAGAGAAATTATTGTGATCGTCAAAAAAATCTAACTCGAGATTTTGATAAATGGCAACGTTTCATGACCCCCTGAAGCCAAAAAAGTTGTTTTCGCGACCCGTCTCTCTGTCTGTACCTCGGGCTAGAGCCGAAACTATTTTACCAATCGGTCTAAAACTTGGTACTTCTGATGTTTTCATGAGGTCCCTCCAAGGGGTTTCTGAAATTAAATATCTAATCCTAAATTTAAGGGTAGTTTTACTCAAGGGCAGAAAGAGAATAAAATAATTTTCTCGAAACTTGCTCTAAAGATTGTAATTACATATTATATCTAGACACTAGTTATCATTATAAATAAGATGGCAATTCTCATTTTTTCATATAAATGATTTTGAGGACACTTTGAATAAGGAAATTTTCGATTTTAATAATTTCTCCCCAACCGAGATACGAAATAACTTGGCATTGTAAAGTTGTAGTACTATCAAAGATAAACATCTTTTAGTTGAAATATATTTTTAAAAACCAATAATTTATGAGCTATAAGCAAATATATATACGTTTTAGTTCAGATTTTTGAAAATGAATTTGATTTGGATGCTCTTTGTCTGACAAAGATATTTCTCTTTTTTCAATTTTTCTGTAATAGTGTTTCTAATCCCTAATTACACAGAGTAAGTAACATTGTATATTATTTCATTAATGATCTTTGGTGTAGTGTTTCTACAACATAAATATACCCATTTTTTCAATTCACAAATCTTACGCGTTTTTATTTAGTAAGTGTATATTTTAAGGTAAAACCAGGAGAAAGTCAGGTTTATGCACAGTACATTTTTTTGTGACACGGACTACACACATATTTACAGTAATGGAGTAGGGCATACTAAGTTAGAGATCTAGAAGAAATGTACCTGCATTTTTGTGGAAGAAATCAGTTAGTGCCCGTATCGGGTCCAGTCGGGATTTGAATAATGACACCCTAGTTACTGTTGAACCAGATCAGACGAGGTTGAAAATTTAACTGATGTGCCGCCTTAATTGAGTGATACTTACAATGTTAATATATAAAATAACTTTGTTTTATATAAAGTTAATCACAAGGAAAAGTAACCGAATATTAAACTATGTATTATATTAAACTTTATTGTTTTTAATTTTGTTACAGTATGGGAAAAGTAAATAAAACATAATATCAAAATACAAATTATAATTTATATATGTGTGTTAAGAGATTACATTTCATTTGAAGATTAAGTTATAACTTATTTACAATATTTGTATTCTAAATAATTATAGCTACGTTAAAAAGAAGAAATAGTAACATATCATAAATAATTTATTGTTAAAGTGTTAAAACAATTTAAAGCTACATATAACTGTGACAGTTTACAATATAGAAAATGAATTATTTGTTTTCAACATTCTTGGCCTAACTAGGTCCACTATTTTGAATCCGCCAAAATCAACTTTCGTTTCTAGGATGTATCTATCTTAATACCTATCGGCTTGATAAATTTTAGACTCCTAGGATGTTTAGAAGTGTTCGAATAATTTATGCGGACAGATAATATATCAAAATTATATCGAATTATATTATTTAAATTGAAAATTGACACTTGTTCACAAGAATCAAACCTGGGACCTTTGGCTTAGTACCGCAATGCTCTAGCCGTTAAAATATCTATGAGTCATCCTGTGACCAGGATAATTCATCGAATTAGATGTTTAATATCTGGATGCGCTGTCCATATAATTTTCAATACAAAAACAAATAAGTCAACCAATAAATTTTGAAAACAATCTTAGAGACGAAACATTAATCATCCAATAAACTGAGTTCACAAATGAACGCAATCCATAGAACGCACTATTTGCCTAAGAGCAATCATAATATATGAAAAAATGTACATACATTGTTACAAAAAAATATTGGAAATAAGAGCATCACAGTCTAACAAAGAGAATAACATTTTCAGACTCTTATGATTGTTTAAAGTTGTCCTTCTACATGTATTTAAGTATTTCAATTTTCTTACATACAATAAATGTTTTATTTTATTAATTTAGGACATTTTGGGGGAAGACTCCAATTCCCCCCGCTAGTTCCTAGTTTTAAAATCGATTTTTCTTAAAGAATGTTTGGGGGGCTCTTATACCTATCAACGTGACAAATTTAAATCTTCTACTACTATGAGAATTTTTTAGCACTGTGTCTTACTATCAGTTCAGGTTTTTCGCAAATTATGAACTAATTAAGCTAATGTGTTTTAGATGGGTAAGATTGAATTTAGAGGACCTGCCTTTGCGTGGGGGTAAAGTGTAAACACATTTAAGAAAAACCACTCTCAGTATAACCAACCGGGAATCGAACCTAGATCTCCCTGTCATCGGCTGTCCAGTCTATTGTGAGAGTGATTCCTTAGACCATGCGGCCACCGAAGCAAGATCATTGGGAAGTATTACTTTACATACATTTTGGAAATTTATAAATCCCCCATTTCACCAAACTACACTTAAATCCCAAAACATACCCAGCAGTTTTTTAAATTTCCTGTCTCCTAAGAGTAAACAGTGGTTTGGGCGTGTCTGAACAGCAGACATACATTTCATTTTTATACATTAGTGTTATTTAAGCTTTCTAGTTCTCTTGGCGTTTTATCTATAGCATATAAAGACATCTTACAAACACACACACATATATAAGACCAAACAAATAAACTCATATTATTTATATTATTGATTCCCTTTGCCAGGCTTCCCATAGTCTATGAGTTATAGCTCTGGAAAGGCAAAAAAGTAGTGTACTTTAGCCCCTTTTTCTTAAAGATTGCAATATTGTCTTATATAATTATATACAAATATCTTTAAAAGTTGAGTCAATGAAAATCCAATAAGCATAAACTGAGAAAAGATCGAAAAGAAGTTTTGTAGTCGCTATCTTGAAACGAAATGGTGGAAGTAATTTGTAACTAGCCTATATTCTTATCGGAAATCCATGAGAAATTTCAACAGAAAAATTGTTTAATATATTTGGGCGTGATGATGCAACAAACAAACAAAAGGCAAACATTTCAATTGTATATAATTAGTAGAGTAAAATAAAGAAAAAGAAACTAAGGGTCACATAAGCTGGTATCACTAAATACTGTAATAATCAAACTCAGCTTCAGATTATCATGGTCCTTCTTTTGGCTTTCATCCACACCGTAAATATCGCAGATTAATATTTCAGGGTCACAGTATGTGTATAAACCAAAACTTTTCCCTAAGCTTCCCTAAGAAAATGGTTAGTACAGTACCAAGTTTTTGCTCTATATGTTTTTTGTTCCTTATTTACCTGGATAGGTAGTCACAATGTCTAATGTTCTAGGCTCCCTGTGAATGTAAAATAAAAGAGGCTGAAGTGCACATCCTAAAGATTTCCCTAACTACTTAATTAATTGAGTCTAAATATTCACTTCCCAATTGATACGTGGTTTTAGGGATTAGGCTTGACATATTTGATTTTTTTAAATACACCTGAGTTGCACACTAAGTAGACGTGTAAATTGATACCTTTTTTATTTTTCTTATGTTTGGAACTAAACACACTAAATGTAACAACGTTTAAGCCATCAAGATCTCAATATACCGGAAACTCCGCTTATAGTGAGTGAACTACCATGGAGCCAGATATTTGGTACAAAATGTCCAAAGTTCACTAAAACTGAAATGTGTTTTCAATTAACCGTAAGTGAGAAGGTTCATGACCAACAAAACCAAATCTCACAGTTAGAAAACATTTACTAAAATCAATTTCTTGACATTTAATAGTCGCCAATGAGCTATTGCCTTCTGTTTACCATTATAGTTCAAATTTTCTCTCTTTTAATGGGAGAATTAATCAATTTTTCTGAATTAAAGAATCATGATTTGCCTTTTGGTAATCAATTATGATAGATAAAATCTGAAATTGACATTCACGGTTTGTTGATATTTCCGAACCCCTCTTTGTCAAGGAAACTTTCAAAGATGATTTATACATTGTAAGTTAATATATTTGAATTGGTACAAGTTTAATAAGCAAATGTGACAGCACAGAATGTAGGTTTTTCAACAATTCTTCGCTCGCTGAAAAGATAGTGTAATGGAATGTAGCTTTCCCTTTATTCTTAAAGATAAGGAGTAAAACAGAAAAAGGAATATCTCGATCCGATTATTTTTAAAAGACTCCCTATAATTTATGAAATAGGGAGAGGGTTGTTAGGGGTTGGAAGGTACTTTTAGGGGTGCGTAAACAAGGTTTATGTTGAAAAAAAATAGGTATGTTCTTAAATTTAGGGATTTTCTTTTTATAAATTCCAACAACGACGCACCGGTTCGTTGCGGGGCGACAATGCAGTCTGCCCACTACTTATTTGTGTTCAATCAAGGGCTACGTCATAACGGCTTGTCATACGAAAGAAATAAAAGACAGATTTTGATAGCAAACTAATTGATGAACAGATTTTACATGAAGTTATGTTTTATTAAACCCATGAACTAAAAGTTATGACGGAAATAAAACATAATGATTTTTTTTAAACTATCCTTTCGCTCTCCTCATTTTATGGTTTTTTTTATTTGTAAATACAAATATCATTTCATTTAATATTTAAATCCACCTGAGTGTATATTGATATAGTAACGCATATGGAAATAATGAAATGGAAGTGGTTATCTAGATGGTCATTAATCTTTTTTTTTAGCCATACGAACCTAAAAGGTTCAAGTTAGCGTTTGATATTTTATCCGCCATCAGTGATCCTTCACTCGCTCAGACAACTGAGTGACATTACTCACAGATTGATGCCTTCGCAAAATATGGTGGCATTCACAGCGGATGTTTCTGCGAGCAAATTTCGCTGATTTATACTTTCGCACTTCTGTCACTGACATTTTAAAGCAAGCTCTTTTTTTTTTTTCTTTTTTCAGTTTTGATACCAGGATATTAAGCTTTTTCCTTAAAATATTAAAGCCAGCCATTACGTTGTTTTTTTTGTTTTTTTTTAAAGCATGATTTCTAAAAGCCACTGAAATGTTTTTGTATGCACTGCGTTTTACTCTATCAATATATTTTTTACTTAGGAGTAAGAATAAGGAAGGATAGAAAACTAAATAAAAACAAATACTTTTAATATACTAGACCGCACGTAATACGAGTTCCAACATCTCAGTCATCGGCAAAATTGACCAGGTGAGACTGATGACTGTCTACACGTCCACCGATGTGTCTCTTATGTATTGTTTAGATACTGAGCTAAGTATTGCTAGACACTTGAAAAACCGTGAGAACTGGAAAAAAATGGACGTATGTGAGCTCCGTTACGATGAGTTTACCTGCAATTACTTGCCAGAGAGCTTGTTCGAACAACACCACATTGTTTGTTTATCTATTTGCTATGTCATGTTTCAATTTCGTCACAGGAAATCATATTAACTAAAGGTTTGGATCATTTGCTATTACAAGGTTATTAATAATATATGTACCCGATATGTGGATTTAAGTATCGCGCAGTTTATTATTAAAAAAATGGGAGGGTCAATTGACACTTTATCGAGTTTTCTACCAAATCTATGGTGCACACTGTCATTAATCCAGACTAACGCCACAACCGACCGAGAAAAGAGTAGATCTTACTGAGAGACGACCGTAAGTAAAGAGTTTAACAGGAGATCTAAGGAAGATATTACCGTCCCACCAAACAAAATCATTAGAAGTAGGACGGCTTTACTTATGGACTTAGATATTTTGATGACATTATGACGACACATATGGTAAGGATGTGCAGTATACGCTGCATGAGTTACCTAGTTTCCCACAAAGCTTCCTCGGTACAGCTTTATACCTCAAATCTCGGCTGAACGGTCATTAGATTGTCAACTAACACGCTTATGTGAGACTTTTTACTATAATCTCTCGTCTTCATTCTATCATATCTATCATAATATATATATATTTAGATCTATATATTTAAAAGTAGATCTTCAACATTAAGAAAACAACTTAAATACAAAAAAAAATTATAACTTCAAAATACTTAATTTTTTGTGATATACCGCTCATTCGTCTGTTTAAGGAAAAATAAATCACGTGGTACAAGTACGCTAAATTGATGTGCGAATTCAGCATCTTTCGTGTTGCAAAATAAATGTTCATGTATAGACAACACATGGACCTGTTTTGAGATATTAACTTATATGTGATGATTTCTGAAAATTAACAGAATTATTATTTCACAAACAATAAATTTTCCTTTTTTCCTTTCTTATAATTTAAAACATTTGAATAAGCCAGTATTTTCCATGACAGAACTCGTCTGTATGATTTCTGATAATGGAGATGGAATTGAACTATGGCCGTGAAGGTTCTCGGCTCTGTCCTTTTTGCCTTTTCCCTCTCATGATGGAACTCGTCGTACTCCGATTTAATTATAGGCTAAACATGTCTTATCTGTCCAACCTCCAACCCCTCCTTGAAACATAGGGTTGGGTAAGTGAAACGGATCAGAGTGTAAAAAGGATTAAAGCGTAAAATAAGAAAAAGAATAAAAGAGTTTAAACAGATAGAAAGGGTAAAAAGTGTCAAAAGGGCAAAACTGTTAAAATAGCAATAAATGTGTAAATAGGGCAATAGGGGTAGCAGGATGAAAATAGTAAAATGTGAAAATAATGGCAAAAAGAGTTCAAAGGCTAAGAAGGGCCATTAATCCATGAAAGGTAAATAGCGTAAATAAAACGGAGTAACTTAAAAGTGGTATAAAATGCTAAGATAATTGATTAATTTAACTCTTTACCTCTTTTCCAGTTTTTAAAATGTGTATCCATTGTTATCCTTTTTCCTTATTTCCCTTTTAAGCTTTTTAATCCTTTAACACTTTTTAAGATTTTACTTACCCTTTTATTAAACAAATTTTGACTAGATTTACTTCTATTCCTATATTTAGTTCACTTTATGTAAAAATATAACTTTTTACTAATTTTGCTTTAAGATATTTCTCCCAGGCAAAGCCGAGTACTTCATGCTAGTACACTATACGAGAAAGTTGCTGTGATTGTGTCGTAGCATTTATTTATAAATGAATATAAGTAAAAATCTATACAATACACATAAATTATTATTAATTTGAAAACGTTGGACTTAGACTCGTCTATAAAAATAGATGTGTAACATAAATAAGGGTCTAGCATACTTAAGTGCTATAACATTAAAGATGTGAATCATATACCATATGGATACTTTTATAAATATTTTGAAACGATATACTAATTGTTTTATTAGTTATTTATTACTTACAGTACAATTATGACTATTTTAATTACTAAAAATAATCGGTTTCTGAATCGGAAAGATTAATATAATGTAGGGTTTATTTAAATTTGTGTTTAAACAAGTTTATTTTACAGTAGAACCTCGTTAATATGAAATAAATGGTACCGAATCTAGTCCGGATTGGCGAAAATTCTGATTAAGCTGTAGAATATGGAAAAATTCTACGGGGATATTGAGTATTTTCACCCATTTTAAATAATTACAGCTGAAGGAGTTCTATACATTTAAATTCATTTGAATGATGTATAAATTATTACATATGCTGTTGTTTTACTTTTACAGTTTATCATTTTACAGTGCTGTAATTATTTTTAGTCATTGTAAAACACGGTTGTGTTGACTACATATTTTAATCATTAACACTGTTTCTTACAAATTCTCTTATAACGTTGAGATTTTAACAAAAATTTATATATTATCACTTAATTTGTTTGCCTCTCTCTCCCTCTGCTCTGGTTTAAAAAAAATTTGTGTTCAGATCATCCAGAATTTTGGATTAAAGGGATTTGTTAGTATAGGGTTTTATTGTATTTAGATTTATTAAGTTACATATTTTGTATCAATTCCCTTGAAAACTTGGTTTCGCAAAACAACTTTGTTGGCTTTTGATAATTTAGTTTGTTATTGGTCAAGCTCATTGTCAGTAGTAACCAAGATTATGCCAAATGGTCTGTAAAAAAATGAAAATTATTATATCCAATTTCTAATGAAACATTTATAGGGTTTACAAATTTTAAAAAATTTATATTTTTAATATCTAGTTTGAACTTAAAATATTAATAAATCCCCTACGATTCCTGCTGGGCAGCTGTGATAATATAATTGATGTAAACTAAGATTTTAAAATATAAGTGTTGATTCATTTTCAGTAAAAATCTCTCCAAATTTTGTCTTATTCCAATCTGACCTTTTTCTTGGATGTATAAACTGATATTTTCTTGAAATAAATATACCTAGCATACGAGTTTTAATAAACGCTCGTCTACATTCAGTCGGACACGCTTGTCGGACTCGTATTTATTGTCTGTGTACAATTGCATACGCAAGAGCAGTCACACGTGGAATGGTCGACTCCACTTGCCGGTAGGAGATGAACACTGTCTATTCCTCGCGTTTGTGAAGTGAATTTGGCTTGCATCATTCAATAAATGAGAAACAAAAATAGGTGTATTACTGTATTCAACTAAATCCATTAGTTATTTGGTCAATACTAATATTTCATATATATATATTTATATATATAATTAATTTAACTAACGTATAGCTAAAACTATACAATAAAAATAATTTAAGAAATTTAATGACTAATGGCTAGTAATGAATTTACTATAATATAGTTGACCATTATAATATAGGCTATCTAATTAAATATGTATTATATATAAATGTAGTTAATAATATATTATATTAAGTTTGATACATTTAAGACTAAATTTTTATATTTAAATAATTTAATTAATAATTTAATTTTATATTAATATATACTAATATATATAGTAAAAGGTATTGCATTTTAAATTCTTTAATAAAAGTAATAATTTAATTACTTTACATATATTAATTTGATTCTATTTAGTTCGTATTTGTAGACTTTAATATGATTTTTATGGTGTAGTCTTATTGGTTGAAATTACTTCTCCAAACACATCATCGTAGACAGACCCTGTTTAAGTAGAAACCAAACATAACCAATCTTGCGAGTTCGCTCTACGAATGCGGTTCCGACCAGCATGTGCAACTGATTGCAGTAGAGCCGTACAAGTGAATAATATCTAGGGGAAGAAAATGTTTTCAAATACTTCATGAGGATTATGTTTAAGAACAGTCGTTATTAAAGTTTAACATTGAATACTGATTATCCTACTCTTAGGTTGGATAATATGGATTATAGAAATAAGGATTATCAATATTATAGTTTAAATAGTCTATGTATATTCGATCTCCCACGATAACAGAATAAGTGAATGAACATACACTTATTTTAGGATTCTGTTAAGGAACTTTTATAATATATAAATGTGATTCATGTGGTCAAAATTAATAATATTTTACTATATTATTTATGTTTTTATAGGTTATTATACTATTTAACAACTGTTAATCACACTACTACACGTTTGAATATTCTAAAGTAGTTTTAGTAATTTTTGCAACTTTTAGATACTAATCTGTCCTTAAATATCAAAATAATACTATATAAATATAAATGCCATGTTCTATCACGGTCAGCCTACACACGTAAAAATACCCAAACTACCACGGTTTTGCACTAGTATCCGACGTGATATAGACGGCTTTAGATCTCTAAATCATTACATTTCCGTCTCGTGCTCTAGGTAGAATATTAATGCAGATCATAACTGTGTGCAGAATGGAAGCACGAAGAGATGATAGATACGTAGTCAGACGAGAGGAAATGAGCAGAGGTTAGCTAAGGAACCCTTGGAAATCAGTTAGAGCCATCAGAGTAATGGTAAGAGGTCATCAGTAGAATACATTTTAGTGAACCGTTCTCGTCTATAGGGCCCTTTTAGACATTTTGTTGGATCGCTGCTTTGACATTTCTCTTAATTTGTCCATGTAGTTATTAATGGATAATTTGAGTTTATAATAGTTTTAAATACTTACTTATAAAACCAAATATAAGTAATATTATTGTATTAATAAATTACTATAGAATATCCGAACTATACCTTTTGTCACCCCCATAGGTGGGAACGTGGTCTAAGGCGTCACGTTCACCTAGTTTGTTTTACAGTGACGACCAGATGCACTGAGAGTATTTTATCCAAATATTTATCAATATCGATCCAAGGAAAGAAGGGTTAATTGCCTATAAATGATACCTTCCTCAATCTTAACTCATTATTGTAATTAAATGAGGATGGACCGAAGAAGCAGCAAGACGCATGGTAGAAAATAGTGTTTTGTAGTATAATAGTATAAATGCATAATTAAATAAATGTATTACCTCAATAATAATATTTTTAGGGTATTACAAACATATTTACTTTTCAAAACAAAATGCAAACTATTAGCGTTGTTAACTCTACAATATGATACAATAAATCCATACATATATAGAACTGTTGTAGCATAATTTAAAAGTACTATAAATACAACCAACCAACCAACCTAATAAATACTTTACAGAATTAATAAATTGCTATTCATAAATATATTTTTTTAATAAAACCCATAATTTGGTCACACAATGTTGTATAACATTGATTTGAATAAGAAACTAAAATGTATAAATCTGATTTTTTTTAAATTACAATAATCATGCGTAACTTAAAAATCTTAATTTAATATGTTCTTTATCAAATTTAAAATATAATACTACAACTTTAGATCCATACAATATCCCGATGTAGTTTTCAAACAATTTAAATTATAATACAATTCATTCATAAGTATTTAACAATAAAAATAATAATTTTGTAAATTAAATACATACAAATACTATAGCACTATTAATCACAATAAATAAGACATCTGCCCGTACCCATAGATAAGGGAGTGGAGTAGTCAATCACGGGTCTGAGGGAACTTGGTTTAGTTCTAGATGATGCTTATGAAGTTATATACTCTTTGATTAGTCAAGGTTTTCAAGTGCCTGTAAAACAGCAAAAACCTGTAGAAGCTAGGAAGTATATCGTGAAAGGGAAAGTATAGCGAATTTTATATCACTGGTATTTTCAGATATATCTATACTAATTTTAAAAATACGTAGAAGAAAAGTAAGTCCAAACTATGGATTAGTTAAATCTTTAAATAATGTAAATGATCTTGTGTCAAGATTATAATAAAACACACTGAGAATAACGAGATATTTTATGTGTAGCCTTGCATTTAAAATACTGAGAAGTGGTATTTTTTGGACTGAAAAACCTCGAAGTTAAATAAATATTAACAATGGTAATGGTTTTATCCATTTGGTAAATATATATGCTCTAGAACTGTGTTTGTAGTTAAATTATTTTTTTAAATTATACTGATATTATCTATGTTTTGATAAATCATACGTTGAATATATCAATATTGTAACACCATAATTTTATAGTATGTATATATATATATATATAAAGAGCTCTAATGATTTTATCTTTTCATTTTATAATTTACTCCCACACCAATATGTATGTATCTTAATGGTGTACCCTGTGTTAAAACTAAAAATTCTTAAAAACTCCAACAGTTTTAAAAATAATATTTTAATATTAATACTTTGAGAAATAAATGGTACGGCGCACCACACAGACTTTCTCTCTCTTTCTATAAACTCGTAAGATTTCTGAACGGAATAATGTA
>CABFWB010007892.1:0-15340 GCA_902151455.1 Timema bartmani
TATGTATGTATGTATGTATGTATGTATGTATGTATGTGTATGTATGTATGTATGTATGCATACTTCATTTACACTCAAAGTGAGCAGTCCTACTTTGATGGATTATACTTTGGAGTATATTATAAAATAGGACCATAGTGCATTCACTCTGTCAAATTAAGACCTACCTTTAAAGGTAGTCGTACCTCGACTGTCAAAAACCAAGCCCTATCTGATTATTTGTGTTATAATGAAACCAATCAATATAAGCTACCTTTCTGGGTGAATACAATGTCAGTGCGTGATTGTATGCAATATATGTATGTCTATATTTTATATATTTATCAACATACAAAACATAATCCTAAATATTCGTCAAAGCAATATCGTAACTAACGTTATATATTTGTATTACAATTATGAAAATATTTTTAAAAGAAGGAAAGTTTAGAATAAATTATGAATTTATCAATTTATCACGGAAATATAAACATTTAATAAAATGATGTGAGCCTCAATAATAGTGTGTTGTTTTGTACCACCAACATAATCTAATCTAAGGAACGATATAGTATTTAATTCAAAATGATTTTTATACTTTAATTAAAAACAATAATAAATATTACTTTATATATTAAGTAAAAGAGTAAACTGTGATAGATATGTAGAAGTAGAGAGATTGTGTTTGATCTATACTAAACAATCTTAAGTATTACGAGGATATCTAGCACTGGAGGGTGGTGAAACAATCTAAATAAATATACTTTAGTATACGCCAAACTGTGTCAAGATACTGTGGTACTAAACATCCCGAAATATGTCTTTTATAAAACACTGACATTAGAGTATTAGTCAATTTATCACATTTCAATGAGTATGTTGAGCAAGAACCAGTAGAAAAATAATTAAAATTAATTTTAAAAACCTTCAAAGTGATGGTGAGGAAAAGTTTGTTCTAAAGCCAACTTTTTTTTTGGCTTACTTTTAAAACAAATAATTAAAAATTCAAAATATTACAATATATTTAAAATTGTTAATTTTACATTATTTTAGCGCCAATCATAAAACAAATCATTTGTTATCAGTTTAAACACCTCTTGTGAGAAAATTATTCATAAAAGTAGTAAAAATCTTTCAAACTTTTATAGACATAATAAAAACTGTGTCTGGCTGAAACTAATATATCCACCATTTATGGGTTCCCATTCTATAGTCTTAAAATTATTGAAGAGTGTATTAATTTTCATTTCTAATAAATTAAGCTAATTTATTCCTTGTACGTCACACCTTTGAATATTGGTCTCAAGAGTGTTCCGGCAGATGGCAGTTAATGTTCTGTTGACGTCACGCACGTGAAGAGTCAGAGAGAGAGTGGAGCTTGAGCGAAGGTCAATTTGGTTTTTTGGAATGTTGTGTGTCTGATGGCAATACAAGTGCAAGAGAAGGCACAGTCTGGTACAAATATAATGGTTCACATCTCACTCGACCCATCCCACCGAAAACCCAGACTGACCCTCACTCAAGCTTCACTCACTGACATGAAGTGGATCACTCTTGAGACCAATATCTACAGGGACATTGATGGTACACCAATTTAACCATACAACGTCTAGTCTAGTTTACGATGATGATGAAGTTGGGTTACGAATCCCTGTAAGGTGTAATATAGAGGTTCTTTTCCCTTATATGGTACCCCATTCACTCTATTAATCACCGATACCTTCCTCATCTGGATTCTAGTAGTGTCAACATGCGGTATACCCGGACAGTTAGTAAGACGTCATTCATCAACCTTTGAACGCTTTTTTATTAGGTACTTTTGTTGACATAGTGTGACTATTTCCTACTCACACCAATCTGAGAAATCTGGGATAAAAAATTAAACAAATATATTAATAAATAGGATCATCATTCAAACATGTTTTACTATTTATTAATATTAATATTTTTTTAAATTAATTTGAAAGATTTTCCGATGTTTCACTAAGAAGGGAGACCATATTAAGCATTTTGGTTTCAATCCCTTACTTACAATTTTCTTTTTTAGCACCGCGTCTTACTACCCGTTCGGGTTGTACGCTTAAGTACTAATTACGATAATGGGTTAGGAATTGGGAAGGTTGAATATAGAGGAAGTGAACCAGCATTTGCGTGGAGGGAGAGTGGAGAACCATTTAGGAAAACCCACCCCCGTTCACCCGACCAAGATTCGAACCTCGATCTCCCCGTCCTCGAAAGTCGAGCTCAACACGAATAGCGCGTTAGATAACTACGACACCAGGCGGGTTATTTACAATTAAAGTGTCTGTTGAGAGTAGGAAATAATTTTAGATCATTATGAGTTAGAGCATCGGAATATATAAAGGTAACGATTGCTTTATTTTATAATGTATTTCTTAATTCAGAAATATGTATAGTTTTACGAATTTTTTTCTATCGCTTCTATTTTGGTACGTGCATATTCTAAACAAGACGACTTTTAAAAAAAGGAAAGTTTTTCGGGACTTTTATAGATGCAGCACAGGATGCTGAAACTGTCCCCCATATGTAACACTAAGTAGACATTTATCCTGACCCCCTATCCCTTCGAACCTGTGTTACGTAAGTTTTATCACCAAGAGTGAATGCCATTATGTCACAGGGAAGCTTTTGTGATACTAAAATTGAGACTCATATTTAATACCACTCAGAATCGAAAGATATCTGTAAGTATGTTTACAAACGGTGAAAACATTAACAATATTATTTTTTCAACATAAGAATTTACTAATACACTGTGATGTACCACGTTGTTTATGGGTGACCCTAAGACGCCGTCGGTCGGAGCACGTAACATACTGAATATAATACAAATATGGAGGTATTAGGAATCACAATAAATATAATTTCAACATTCATAAACTACTATATTCTTCTTAGATTATCTTATATAATAATAAAAGGAAGTGTTTGCCTGTGTGCGATGCCCAGCCAAATCTACGGCACGAAGAGATCTGGCGTTTTTAACATAGGTGGACGGAAGGGGGTCCGAATGCTCCTCAAATGCCGGATTTTTGAATTTTTAATTAGCTTTTTAATTAGGCTATTTTTAACAAATTGTTAGTGGGTCATGGGCAACGCCGTGCTGGATTTTCAGTTTAAATTATGTTACTAAACATTTTTCCTTAATTGGACGCATTTGAACTAGAACTATATGTGTCATATTATTAAAACTAATTATTAAACGAGCATATGAAAGTAAAACAATTTTGAAAATATAAAAACTTATTTTATTTTCTCACATATTTAGCTTTTCACTTGAATTAAGTAGCCGTGTAAATTTTTATGATCCTATTGATTTTATAGCTGAGAGATATAAGAATCAACCTAGAAAAATTAACCAAATAATCTTTAGATGCTTAAGAAACCCTTGTGAGGTAATTATAGCTCATATAGACATTTCATAATATATAATTTGAACATTTATTTATTAAGTTTGGTAGAAGTACTTGAAAAATGACTTTCTACTTTTGGACATTTTTTAGTGTACTTAGAAATGAACGTTCATGGCAGTGACTAAGTGGTCTAATGTATGTTGTTGATATTATTACTATTATTAGCACCGCGTTTTACTACCCGTTCGGGTTGTACGCATCTAATATATGGATTTCAAAGAACCTGGTCACAGTTTACTAAGGAGCTGGGTTTCAAAATCTCGACTTGTCTTTATTGAAAACTAAGATGTTCAAAATTGTAATCTGGTCCCGTCTTACCAAAAGACCGACTTTTGAAGAGTTTGGACAATATTTTTGGGGTTTATAGCCTAAAGGCCTTATTCGTTAAAAGGATCTTTTCCCTATTTCTGGTATTCTTTGCCTGATCCTTTTAATACATTATATATTGAGTTTGTTTTCGCAGCTCAATATGCCCTAAAGTTGGTCCAGCAATTCCACAAATTACCAGAGCTTGATATTTGGAACTTTAAAAAAATTCTCAAGTCATCAACTAAAAGTACTAAACTATAAAGAAGGAGAATAATGGAATCAGAATGACAATGCCAAATATATACATAAAAATAGAAATTGCTTCTTCTTAAATGAATCAATATATTTGGATATTTTTTTATTTTTATTTTTACATGCACAGGCTTATTTTGTGTGTCATTGCTCTATACTTTTGTTTGTTTGCCTCAAATTACTAGAGCCATAAATATCCAAAATTTTGAAAATGGCTATTTGCCATATTTAACGATAAGCATATTGTTGTAGTAAAAATTGAATGCCAGTTAAAAGGTCAAACTTTGTATAAAATACTCATATTATAAACATTTTAGGGAAAGTAAGAATCAAATGAAAATGTGAATAACATACTCGCATTATTCCAACTACACACTGATTACTGTACAAATGAATACATGTAAAGATTATTTTCTTGCCAGAATCTTACTTTATAGTGTATAATATATAACAGGATTTTAGTATGGGAAAATCTGACACTTAGTTCAGTCGATAGCATGTCTGCCTACTGAGCTAGAGGTTCCAGGTTCGATTCCCAATAAGGCCGAACAATTTATCATCGGTGAAATATGAGTTTACTCTTTCACGTTGATAAATTAACGGTCGGGGACTGGATATTGTGCCTGTCCTAGACTTAAGTTAGATTATAAGGCATGTGAAGCTACGACAGGCCTAGCCGGCCTGTTGTGGAAAAAGATTTGGCTTGAATAAAAGCTAACCCCGACCATGACTGGAAACAGTATTGGATGTAATTAAGGTATGGGAAAAGGCCCGACAGATGTCCGTTCCTACCAAAATCAATGTATAACTGACTCTAGAGGTACACCTTAACCTCTCTTCACCTAAATAAATAAAGCTTATTCAGACATACTAAACTTATTGCTTTTAAATAACCTTGTTACTGAAATAAAATCCGTTTTAAAAATATACAATATAATATGTTTTATTTATGACCGGAAATGTTTTACATAACATTTTATATAAACACGTGAACTCATACAAATTATATACGGGGTATACCAATCACTCACAAACAAGTACAACAAAAACTTAAAGGCATGGCTATCGCATTGATACTTTAAATAAGAAATAAGAACATTTGGTTCATTTACTTTGTTAATCAACACTAAAACAGTTTTGTTTTTTTAGCACCGCGTCTTGCTACACTTTCGGGTTATACGCTTAAGTAATATTATTACGTTAGTAGTTTTATGGATTAGGAAGGTTATACTAATAGCAAGTGTACCCAAATTTGCGTGGAGGGAGAGTGTAAAATCACCCTCAGTACACCCGACCGAGATTCTAACCTCGATCTCCCCATCATCGGCAGTTTATAAAACTGTTGTTATACTCAAGTGTTTTAAAGTGTTATCCCTAAATAGTTTTCCATTCAGTATAGCACCTATTTTATAGAAGTAAGATTAGAGTTTTCTATTAAAATCTTTTATTATTGTATATAAATGGCTGTATATTATTTATAAGATTTAAAAAATATTTATATCATAATTAATAAATTAATTAATTTCATGGATGTAAAAGCACGCATTTTTAGACTATTTTTCTAGGCCTTTTTACTTTAAATGACTTGGTGTTTATCTGTGTAAGTGGCTTCTTGCTCTAATGAGTTAATCAAAAGATTATTAATTGACATTTTTAGATTTATATGGCTATAATCTATGTATAATATACATTTGTAGTAAATATTAAATGTATATATCATAATAATAATTTAATATAAAATTATGTATTTGAACAAAAATATATTAATAAATTTTTATATTTGCAGAACGTTTCCGAAGAGGACTACTTGGCAATCTACTTAAAGGAGATGCCGGAAGATTGATTGATCCCTTGGGAATTTTAAACCCACATTCAGGATCTAGCTCCGGGGCAAATTCACAAAGTGATAGCTACAGCTTAGGTGGTAATCTTGGCTTCTTAGGTATCTCAGGGGGTCTTTCTCATTCTTCTTCAAACGCTAATTCCGGAAGTTCTAGCAATGGAGGCTTTGGCGGAAGTTCTAGTGGAAGTAAGGCATCTTCCAGTGCTGGATCCCAAGGTTTCGGTCCTGGTGGATTTGGAGGTAGTTCGGCATCATCCAATGCTCAGTCAGGCTCTTCCGCTTATGGAGGAGGAAGAGGAGGAGGAGGAGGAGCAGCAGCCAATAGTAACAGTGCGTCATCAGCTCAGTCACAAGCGGAAAGTTCTGGCTACACTCAAGGCGGAGGTTTTGGTGGGGATAGGTCACAAAGTAATGCAGGAAACTCAGCTGAAAGATATGGAGGGGAATACTCTGGGGGCAAAATATATTCTAATCCCCCCCCACCACCACCACCCCCTCATCGGCCAGTATTTGAAAGACCCCCTTCTCCCTATTCGTATGGTGGCAACAATGTAGAAGGTAGCTATGGATATGGCCATGACAATCGACATACCCATGGACATGCTCATGGACATGGACATGGCCACAGTCATCACAACAAATACCCTATTCAGGAGGGGGCTGTATATAATCAGGGTCTACCACTAGGAAACTATAATCAAGGAAGCACTGGAAACTCCAACTATGGCAATGCAGGCAATGGTCAAGGTAGTATCTATGGAGGTGTTACTGGGGTAGCAGCTAATTTGGAAAGTTCAACTTTAATCCATGGAGGGGGGCAATTTAATCAGGGTGGTGGCTTTGGTGGTGCAACTGGAAGCCAGTCAGGGTCTGTTAGTAATGCACAAAGTCAATCTAACGCTGGAGCAGGAGGTTTAATTACAGCTGGAAGTAACTTGAATAGTAACTCAGCAAGTCAATCAGCAAGTATTAGTTCTGGAGGAGGTGTTGGTGGTGGGTACACTGGGGCTCAGAGTGGAGCACAATCAAGTGCATCTAGTAGTGCTGGAGCTCTCTCTGGAGGGATTCACAATGGCCAAGGAGGTTTTTCAAATAATGGCGGGAAAAACTTTAATAGTGGTCATGGAAATGCTGAAACTTATAATAATGGAGATGATCTTGCCATAAAAGAAGTTTTTGGAAATCCTGGCAGTGGGCAAGCATCGAGTGGGTCAGTAAGTGACTCATCTTCTACTTATTTTGGTTCTGGAAATTCTGGTGGCTCAGCAAGTATCTCCAAGAGTGATTCATCAGCATCATCAGGATCTAATGGTGGTGGAGGTTATGGAAGTGCGGCAGATAGTGGATCGTCTTCTTCGGCATTTTCTGGGGCAAATGGTTCCAAATCTCAAAGTCAATCTTCTTCTTCTGCAGGAAGTGATGCGATTGTGTTTGGCTATTGATTATAATAATTGTTGTACTGTAATTAGGTAATAAGCATCACAGATATGATTGTTTTATTCTAAAGTTAGTAAAGATTTAATCAAGGGAATTTCTTATGGATTAATATTCTTTAGTATATTTTGTTGTGTTTTCATTAAAAATTAATGATTCATTAAGTGTACTTTATTTATATTTTGAAACTATGTTTTATAAAGTTCATATTATTTGTAATAGAGTTTTGAGTGCTAGTAAGGGTGTACGAAGTCTATATTTTTAACTCAAAGGGAAATAATGAAGATACGAAGTATTTCCGAAGATGAATCGACACACATATATTATTTTATAATTGGTTCGTGTTGTAAAAAATAGTATATTGTGCGTATAGCTTTAGTAGGTTGACCTCATGGGGTAAAGAGCTTGCTTTAAGACCCGATGTTAATGGGTTCAAATCCAGCCGAGGTCAACGGATTTTTCTTGAGCGATAAGAATCCGTACCACAACTTTCTTTGGAGGGGAAGTAAAGCCATCGGTCCAATGTCGATTGTGACGTGTAAAATAGCCCTGTAAGATATGTGAAAATACGTATGCTGGCAAAATTGATAAGCCTTTTTGTGCTTGCTCCCATAAATTCAGTTTGCAAGGTAACGGGGAACTAACACACGTCCTGAACTCCCCTAATACGAGTATATGGGATTTCTACCAGATGTGCAGGCGGCTCTAGCCAGCTGAAGAGCTGAGTTCATTCCCAGCTCTGGATGCATAGAAATTACAACAAACCAACCTTCTGGTTGTTGACTTCAGAAGAAGAAGCTGTAGTAGACATCAAGCGTTATTTTTAAAATATCTATTACAGACAATGTAACATATTTCATTCTAAATGGATAAATTAAGTTATTAAATCAGCATGCAGTTCAATTTCCACCGATTTTTATCATATGAACATTATTTATCAACATACACCACAGAATGACAAATTGAACGTAAAGGTGAATTTTAGCTGATTCTATTTGTATTGACAAAGCTTTGTGGTTGTTTAAGCCGGAAAAAAAATCTACGCTAGTTCAAAGCTAAAGATTATTCGAAGCAAAGTGCAAGTTTTTGAAGATTCGTACACCCCTAATTGCTAGACATTATGGTCGATATCAATGTTTAGGGTGTATTTTAACTAAAGTACTTAGTAAAAACGTAAATGTTCTTACCTGTACAACTAGAAATGTACTCGTATTATTATTATTATTATTATTATTATTATTATTATTATTATTATTATTAATATTTGTATTTTATAGAACAAGGTTATGTTTTATCTCGTCAGACGAGGTTTTTTTAATGACTAGCGCATGTCTCACTTACAAGTCAATAAAATTGTGTTAATTGGTTTAATTGTTTTTATCAAATTATTTAATGCCATGCAATTATAAAAAATTGGTTCCAAACCATGCACAGTTAGAGTTAAAATTACTGATTACAATATAATGAGAATTATTGTTGTTTTAACACTGCAGGTAAGATATTTGGTGGAAAAATGTATGATCTGATTTTGTCCCTGTAAACTAGGTATACTTGTATTTTCTAATTTCTAATGAGTATAAAAATATAGAAGTGTAAAGGTACTATCGATTTTGCTAGAATTCAAATAATAATTTTAATAATTGGCTTAGGGTACCAAAAACTGTTTTGAGGTATATAGATCATGAATATGTAAAGATATTTGCTTTTATAAGTTTTTTAATTTTTCTTCCATTTTTACTTTAATTATTATTATTAAAATACATGTATGTGTGTGTTTTAGTAATAATGGTTATGAGTATGATAACATAATTTATTCAAACACAAAGATTAATATAGGTATGATAACATAATTTATTCAAACACAAAGATTAATATAGATAGGTTGTAGCAATATAATGTACTGTATATAGAACAATACAATAGCTATATTAATCTTTAAATATTTCCTCAAATTGACGACGCCATAAGATATTCCTTAATTTATATTATTTAGGGACTCACTAGTTAAATTAAAGAACTGTTTATTTTCTATTAAAGAACTAACTCATTTTTTATTCTTATTATATACACCTACTCACAATAATTGTATACCAGATTTTAAGCCTGTCTTCGACAGGCTGATGTTAATATTACCCAACCTAACAAATTTATAAATGCATGGACATCATAGATTTTTCTTTTAACTTGAATTTTAAACAAACAATGTGTTTTAAAGTAAGCTGTGTCAGAAGTCGGTAAAAAATCCTTTCCATTGATAACTTATTAATCGCTGTAGGCATTGTATTAGTTGAGAAAAAGGGATGTTGATAAAATAAATAATATATAGGAATTAAGTACCATGTAATGAGTTCCTTACTATTTATTTCTAAATGTCAACTCTGGAACTTCCAACGGAGAGTTGGTCATATCGTAAATAATATCTAAATAGTTTCTCACTTTCTTTCCACTTTAATGCGTGTACAATTACTCCTAACTCTACTTTTATAATTCTTAATCAAATGTGTATAGTTCTTACTGGTAGTAGGCGAGGATGAAATATAAAAATAAAGAAATCACTTATATTTTACCACCACAATAATTATTCTCGTGTTCAAATGAAACTGTTTCATGGGTCCCTGTCATCCATGGCACAGCGTGTCTTCAGGTTGTGGATAGAGGATACGTCATATAAAGATTATCTGCGAATGTCGTGGACAACCAATAGGTGTGGTCCTCCAGCTTGGGGGTTGGAGAGCGTGGTGAGCTCTCATTGTAACAAATTCCATCAAGAAACACCCAAAAGTTTTACATGGCTGTTCTTGGGGTAAAATAGTCTCCCAATCGGAACTCCGGGGGAGTTCATGGGATAGTAAAACTAGGAAGGAGGAAAGGATTAGGATGTGGCATGCTAGGAGCTATATAGGGCAAGAGCGCTACAATCAATAATTGATTAAATAAGTAGGATTGGATTAGATATAGTGGCTATACAAGAGGTTAGATGGTCATGAGATGGTGGTGTAGATTCAGGCGAATACGTATTTTTACATGGAGGAACGGACACACATAGCTTAGGCACAAACTTTCTTACCAGCAGAAAGAGTATGTCAGCAGTTAGGGATATAAAATTCCCTAACAATAGGATGTTAATTATAGTGGTCGCAGGGAGGTTTCATAATACTTTCATCATCAATGTACATTGTCCTACAGAATACAAAGATGACCTAGTAAAGGACAGTTTCTATAAGGAGCTAGAACACTTGTTTGACCAGGAAAATTGTGATAGGTGACTTTAATTCAAAGATAGAGAAGCAAGAATTCTTTAGGCCTACAAGAGGAAAGGAAAGCATGCATTCTGCCAGTTACGATAATGGAATGAGATTGATACATTTTACCTTTTCAAAGAACTTTATTGTGAAAAGCAATTACTTCAATAATAAGGATATTCATACATATATTTGGACATCCCCAGATGGGAATATAAATAATCAAGGGCCGGTCTTATGACTCCTGGATAAATATGAATCTGATAGATAAATATTTCTATCTGGTGGATAAGTTAAAAGTGCGTCTTGTGACTGCAAGATAGCATTTATCTGCCAGATAAAATGTATTTATTCATCACATTTTTAGCAGGAGGTTTAAGTACCTGATGACTTTTATCTGAAAGTTAAAATGGTTGTTGCCATAGTGACGCATTGTTTTTAATGAGGTTTCGTCTATCAGAGTCTGTTTTTAGGTTAAAATCTTGTTTCACTGTTTAGTAAGCACAGGCCCGGGTTCTAACTATATAAAGTTACAACATTTAATTCACACTTTTATATAAACTGACAATATATTTGTATAGTTATATTTATATAAGAACAAATTATTAAAATGTGAGTAAAATAAATGAAATTTTGTAAATGTTGTACCCGACTATTGAGCAAATTTTGGCAGACACCGAAATTAGAACTTGCACGACATCTTAGCTTCTGCGCCCACGTGACGTCATCTGTTTACTCGCACTCGTTTAGCCGCCATTATTTAACATATGTTGAGCGTTGTAGAAAAAAAAATCTTGGTTCCCGTGTAAAGTAAGCACAGGCACAGGTTCTAGCTATACATAAATTTATAACATTTAATTCATACTTTTACAAAAAATGACAAGCTATTTATAGAGTTATAGTTATAAAAGAACAAATTATTTAAATGTGAGTACAATAAATGAAATTTTGTAAACGTTGTCTCAAATTATTGCCCACATTTTGGCAGACGCCAAAATTAGTACTTGCAAGACAACTTGGCTTCTGCGCCCACGTCACGCCATCTGTTTCCTAGCACTCGTTTAGCCGCCATTATTTAACATATGTTGAGCGTTCTCGCCACTCGTTGGTTTTTAGCGGTAGCGTATGGGCTTATACGCATACGCGCACCAGTAAAAATAGTACCAAACTAGCATTTTCTACATAAAAATATATTTATCCTACAGATAGCTATCCGGCAGATAAATTCAGTTCTTAATACGTGTAAAATATTAAAGTGGCTGATAACCTTTAACTGGTAGCTAACTTTAACCTCCCGATAGCAATATTTAGCACGTAGTGATAAGACCGGCTCTAAATATATATAATTTGTTGGAATATAAAAAACGTCATACAAGCTTACTGTATGTCAGGTCATACAGAGGTGTAGAATGCGATTCAGAGCACTACTTGATAGTAGCAAAACTAAAGATGCGTCTGTCAGTAACAAAAAAGGGAAATCAGGTGGGCAAGTTAGATAGATATGATGTAGAAAAATTAATAGATGGTGAATTTGGGAAAAGATATCAAGTTGAAATTTTAAATAGGTTTGCTGAAAAACAGTGTGAAACTGTCATGAATAATATTAAAAATGCAGCAGAGAGAGTGTAGGTCTTTCAAAAAGAGTAGGAAAAGACTTGGTTTGACAACAAACGTTCGAAAGTAATATAGGAGAGAGGGGAAGCTAAATTACATTGGGTTAGAAAGTCGTATTGTATTGAACTTAAACACATTTGGCATTGCAAAAAGGAAGGCCAGATCCTTATTCAAAAACAAGAACAAAGAGTATTTAAAGGGTAACGTTAGCAGGATGAAACAAAATGGCAAAAATAAGAATATCAAGGAACTTTAATTAAGTATTAACGGATTATAGGAAAAGTTATCAGGCTAGGTTCCATTTATTGAAAGATGAGAATGGTAGCCTGATGGCAGAAACGAGCGAGATTTTGAGTATATGGAACGACAACCTCAGGCATATTTTGAATGTTCATGAAGGATCCAAATTAGTTGAGGGAATCTAAATCCATACTGTTGAACCACTAATCCCAGATCCAAGTATTACTAAAATCGAAGAAACTTTTAGAAAGTCAATTGAGCGTAAATATTCAGGTATATATTCAGTTCCACTAGAGTTAATAAAGGGAGGTAGTAGAAAGTAAGTAATAGAAATTCATAAATAATTGCTATGTACCATTTGGAACCATGAAGTATATTATAATACCCATTTCCAAAAGGAATATAATGATAATGTAATGACAACAGAGGTATCTCACTACTACCAACATGCTATACAATTTTATCTAACATAGATTTAATGAGATCGACGCCATATGAAGAAGAAATAATTAAGAAACATCAGTGTCGATTTTGACGCAATAGATCAAATATGGGTCAGATATTTACCATATATTTGAAAAATATTAGAAAAAAAGTGGAAATACAACATTACAATTATACATAGATTTTAAAAAAAAGCCTACGATTCAGTTAAAAGAAATAAATTTAATGAAGTTCTAGTTAAATTTGGAATACCCCAAAAAATTGTTGGATGTCAGTTATCGGACACTTTCGAAATACATAATGGATTGAAACAAAGAGATGTACTTTACCCATTACTCTTTAATCTAGCCCTATAATATGCTATTAGGGTATTGCAAGAGAGTAGGTAAGGGTTGACATTAAACGGTCCAATGCAGTTGTTAGGATACGCAGATGATCTAGCTTTGTTGGGCAATAGTAACCTTGTTTTAAGAAATGCAAAAATTTTACTAAAGGTTAGTAAGAAAATAGGTTTAGAAGTGAACGCTGAAAAAACTAAGTAAGCCATGACACAGAGGGCACAGATTGGGGTCGATAATTTAGAGACTACTTCAAACAACATATTATTTGACAGGGTTAGTGACTTTAAATATTTAGTAACAATTTTAACCAACAATAATGATTATATTGGAAATCAGGAAAAGAATACAATCGGGAAATGCATGCTATTAATCAATCAGTAAGTTGTTTTCATCTCACCTGCTTTCAAGGAAAGTAAAACTGAGAATATACAAAACAATAATTCGCAAGAAATTATTAGGGTAGTCAAGTCTCGGTGGGAAGGGCATGCAGTGCGAATGAAATATTTTAGAACATTGTTCAGGGTATCGACTAGCAGATCCCATGAGAAGGGACAATTGGGAAGACCTAGATGCCAATCGGAGTATGATATTAGAATGAACTTAAGAGATAGGGTGTAATGAGGGAGACTCAGTAGAACTAGCTCAAGATATGGAGAGGTGGAGTACTTTTGTAAGTGCAGCAATGAACTTTTGAGTTCCTAATGCCATTGAGTGAGTAGTTATATTAACATTACTAATTACTATAGAAATTAGTTTAAAAATGTTGTAAAAGTTAATGAACATAAAATTATGCTTGGGTCACAAATATCAAAATATTGGCGTTAGCATTTTTTCGATTAACATAAGAACATAGAAAGTAATGAAAATAATAAAATTTAAAAACGGTATAGTTTGATTGCAGGCTCACACCATGGAGTTTTTTATATTAGAATATTATACTCGGCTAGTAAGTATTAAAAATTCCAACGTTTTGTAACTTTTTATTAAAATCTGTAAATATGTAATTAATATTATATGGGCAGAATCAGTAATGAATTGGTGATGAAAGAGTGCGGTTTGAAAGTGAATCAAATAGGTCAATGTGAAAGAAGCGTCTTACGTTGGTTTGAACATATTGAGAGGAAGAGTGTGGATTGAGTGACGAAGCAAATATATGAAGGTAGAGTGTTTGGATCACAAGGAAGGGGTAGGCCATGTAAGAAGTGGCTAAATGTATTGGATGAATGTATGATAAAGAAAAACATTAATTGTTTCTAGGAAATAGTTGAGAAATATTTTTATCTTTTTGAGTAAAACTGGGAGCAATCTTTTCTTAAGAAGTGTCATTGATGTCAAGAAGAACAAACAAATGTTAATACAGAGGTGGTTTCAAATTAATGCATCTGAGGTTAGCCTAGACACAGGTGGCAGGATAATATTAGAATGGAGCTGAAATAGATAGTGTTCAATGAGGTGGACTGGATATAACTAGCTCAAGATAGGGATAGTTGGTGTAGTTTTGTAAGTGTGGCAATGAACTTTCGCGTTCGTTATGGCATAGTGTATGTAATTAAGGTTTATTGTAAAAATATACCTTTAAGTTATCCAAATTAATGTTTTCAGATACACTGGCTATATTTAAATTATTTGCATACAAAACATTTGAGCACTCCACTTGTAGACAAGAAAACCTCACATTGTTCAAAAGTTTCTATCAATCTCAGTTGTTGGATGTGCACAATACATCTATAGCTGCTTTGTGGATATTTTCGAAACATGTGCTTCAATGGCGTGACTTTAAATAATGATTTTTTTTTTGCTTTGCCAGAGGACTACCAAACGATAAGTAGATTTTTTTATATAATATATAAAATACATAGTTTATATATATAATGTATAAAATTTGAAATTTTTTCATTGATTTCCATTTATCAATAAAATGTTATGTTTAATAAATTATTACGTTTGGTTTTAGTGTATATATTTAAATTCAAAATTAATGTATTATTTAAGTTGCGGTCGCATAGCTACTAATACACAGTAAAAATGACTTATTTGCGACCGAAATTCTAGATGAACCAATAATTATATATTTTTGATTATTTTATTATGACTGTATTGACACTTTTATAAATTGCTCTGGATTATATAATTATATATATATATATATATATATTTATATATATATATTTAAAATTAATTCAAAAAACACATTTTTGAAAATGGTTA
>CABFWB010007893.1:0-12739 GCA_902151455.1 Timema bartmani
AAAACTGATTTTATTTAAAATATTGTAAGTACTTCATTGCATACACTTCATATGCATGTCTAGCTAGAATAAATTTAATCTTCATACATTAACTACTTTACCTTAAAATTAGTACGTAAAATGGATAAAATAGTAAATTTGACTACTTATAACTCGAGAAATGTAATGATTTAAAATCATTGAATCAATATTTATAGCTTATATTTATACACTTATTAAAATATTACAATAAAATTTTGATGGTCGAATGACCTTAAAGGCCATTTCACACTGGCATCCACGATGTCCGTGGAATCCGTTGTTGGTCGTTTTGTAGAAATCGCTTTTCAGCTTATCAAATGAGGAAATTCACACTGACGTCCAAGGTGTCACGGAACGACCGACGTGTCCACGGTACGGACGTTTTCAGATCACTCTCCGAGCGATCGGTAGGGCGTCCGCGTGGACGTTTTGGACTGAGCATGCGCAGTGGTGTTTTGAAGAGCACGTGGTCGCCTACACTACACTAAAGTATATCAACTCAAGTTTGTAGGCATCAAAAATGTCCACGGACGTTTGGTTGCAGTGTGAATTGGCGCGTCCATGGACATTTATTTCACCCATGGTTACCGTGGACACCGCGGATGCCTGTGTGAATTGGCCTTAAGAGTTTTAAGAATAAAATGGCATGTATGACTCGGTGTATGGATGTAGTTGAAGCGAAGGGAGTAAGCAAGGCTAGAGAAGTGCGGAGAAAGTTAGTGAGGATGGATTAAGTAAGGAATTGTATTTTTATGATATATTCACAGTTTATTGCCTACCCTGTAAAGGGAACAGCGTGATTGGGTCTGTATTCTGTTCAAACATTTAATAACCAACTTAATTTGGAATAACTAGGGAAAAAATACAGTATGGAAATGCATGCTACTACTCGAGCATTAGGTTGTTAACTAACATCTCACCTGCTTTCAAGAAATGTAAAACTCAAAATATATAAAAAATATTACGAGTTGTTCTTTATTGTAGTGGTCTATTACCTTACATAACGAGAATGATTTTAGGGTGTTTTAAAGCAAAGTACTTAGAAAGTTTTTGTTCCAAAAAGCGAATAATGCAAAATGCATTAGATTTTATGATAAGTTACATATCATGTAATCATCGCCAGATAATATAAACGTAATCAAATCTCTCAGGCTATGAAGGGAAGGCGATTAAAGGTGACTGGATGAAACTGGAATCCCGTTCGTGGTATGGATTGACAGACGTTATGTGAAGAGTCCTGTGGGAATCTCTAGATGCAGCTGGGAGGATAACATTATAATGAACCTGAAAGAGATTGGGTGTCTGAGGTGGACTGGATAGAGATAACTCAAGATAGGGATATGGTGTAATGAGGTGGACTGAATAGAATTAGCTCAAGACAGGGATAGGGTATAATGAGGTGGACTGAATAGAATTAGCTCAAGATAGGGATAGGGTGTAATGAGGTGGACTGAATAGAATTAGCTCAAGATAGGGATAGGGTGTAATGAGGTGTACTGGATAGAACTAGCTCAAGATAGGGATAAGGTGTAATGAGGTGGACTGAATAAAACTAGCTCGAGGTAGGAATATGGTGTAATGAGGTGAACTGGATAGAACTAGTTCAAGATAGGGTGTAATGAGGGGGGCTGGGTAGAACTAGCTTAAATTATGGATAGGGTGTAATTAGGGGGCCCGGATAGAACTAACTCAAGATAGGAATATGGTGTAATTAGGTGGACTGGATAGAACTAGTTCAAGATAGGGTGTAATGAGGGGGGCTGGATAGAACTAGCTCAAGATAGGTATAGGGTGTAATGAGGTGGACTGGATAGTACACTAGCTCAAGATAGGGATAAGGTGTAATGAGGTGGACTGAATAAAACTAGCTCGAGGTAGGAATATGGTGTAATGAGGTGGACTGGATAGAACTAGTTCAAGATAGGGATAAGGTGTAATGAGGTGGACCGGATAGTACTAGCTCAAGATAGGGATAGGGTGTAATGAGGTGTACTGAATATAACTAGCTCAAGATAAGTATAAGGTGTAATGAGGTGGACTGAATAGAATTAGCTCAAGATAGGGATATGGTTTAATGAGGTGGATTGGATATAACTAGCCCAAGATAGGGATAGGGTGTAATGAGGTGGACTGGATAAAACTAGCTCAAGACAGGGATATGGTGTAATGAGGTGTATTGGATAGAACTAGCTCAAGATAGGGATAGGGTGTAGTGAGGTGGAATGGATAAAACTAGTTGAAGAAAGGGTGTGATGAAGTGTACTGATTAGAGTTAGCTCAAGATAGCGTGTAGTGAGGTGGAGAGATCTCAAGGTAGGAATACAGTGGAATTAGGTGGACTGGTTATTATTAATAGAATCATCCTTTTAAGATACAGGCTAAGCCCAGGCTCTTTATTAGGTTGACCTGTGGTATCTGATAGCTCTATTGCTCTATTGTTCACCATTATTCACTATTGTTCACTCAAATGTAGCTGACGATTATTTTCACACGTCCATCACAGACTCAGCCTTAAGTATGAGTGAGGAATGACCCTGAGCATGAGATGAATCTTGAATAGTTCAGTGGTAAACCATTGGTGCACTAAGCCAAAGGTCCATTCCCTTGTCCAGGTTTCATTTTTCAACTAATTTAAATTAATTGAAATGTGGTCTTCTCCACACGGACACTGCCATAAATTCAATGATTTGCAGCCTGAGTGATGATATTCATTGACATTTATTTAAGTTTGTAACTCCCTATCTCACAAGTGGGGCAGTAAGACTCGGTTCAAAGAAAACCTTAACAAAACAAAGTGTTAGCCAAGTGTTACTGTATTGATTAATTATTGCCATACAGAATGTTTCAGTGAAAGCGTGCAAAACTTAAACAGGACATAGGGGATGCTTTACCGAATATTTTGAGATAGAGAATATGTGTTTTGCGAAGCCATCTAAGGGAGATATGGGCCTAAAATGTGGGGAAGAGCCTGAAGGCTATTTCATATGGGGATATCTCAAATCATTTGTGTATGAGACCCCAGTGGACACAGACTTGGAATTGGTCGCCAAGATTGTCGTCGCCTGTGATATTATTCGCAACACGTATGGGATATTTGAACGGGTGCGGCAGAATCTCGTACGCCGATGTCATGCTTGAATTGGGGTTGGTGGCTGTAATTTTTAGCAATTGTTGTGAGGTACGAAACGCTAGGTTTCCTCCGGTTTGTCAATGATATGGTATATTGTACAGTACTACCTGTATGTAATGTTACAACTAAATATAAATAAATTACATGTAATGATTATCTGTAAATAAACAGGACATCAGTAACAGTGTTAGACATGTTTAGACCCATATCCCACGCAGACCACACGTTCCCTATCTCAAAATGTTCGGTAGAGCATTCCCTATGTCCTGTTTAATTTTTGCACGCTTAGAATGAAACACCCTGTGTAGTCAAACTAGCACTGATCTTATTTTACCTCGTGTTTGTATGAGAGAGTCAATCAACAAAACACAGTTCTACTGACCTTATCAACTTGCACTTCCCATTCTATTTTCTCTAGTGTGTCGTTCTTCGTAAGGACATACTCCCGTAACCAATGGATTGAATCATTATGAGTAAAAGTAATCTCTAGTCTGCTTCCTTGTCTAATAAAATAAAATATATCAACTAATTAAACCATGTCTGTTTCAAACCAAAGATTCATAGTTTTATATCATACTACTTTTTAGGCCTTCCTACGACAGGTTCATTATATTATTAATCAACCTAACAAAACACAGCCTTGAGTTGATAAGCACATGTAATTCTAGGCTTTGCTTGCAAAACAGTATATTTCTGTTGTAAGCGTGGACAAATTGAGATAAACTTAAGTATTTTTTAATTAAATGAATTATAAAATTATATATGAAAAGTCTATGTACAATTGGCCATGGCTGAAAATGGGCTCTAGCAGGTAGATGAACTTTGTCCAATATTCGATCTTGTTACTAATTAATAGTAATTGAGAACAGCAGTTTAACTGGGAACTGCTTACGTTTCAAAATAAAAGGAATGCCAAGGTTTAAAGGTGCCTAATCTATTGTCGGTAAGAAACTTATTCCCTTGAGGTAAACCTGTTAGATTTGTTACAAAGGTTATAGCTTTGTATACAATTTGGTCACTTTGGTCAATTTGTTCTATCACATATACCTTGTTTACTATTTAATTACCCAATTAAAATGATTATACTGCCTGTTTTAAATTTTTAAGAAAAATATTTTTCGGATGTCAACCTATATCAGCGTTTTTTTAAAACTAATCTCAAACTCAGACTCAGGTTGTTAACTAATTATAATATTCTTTATTTGTTTTTCACACTATAAATTAGCACCAGTAATTAGGAATGTTAATTTTTTCCCCTAAATAAAGGATATTTTCATCCAGAACATGTGATGTTTACCACTTGTTGTAAACTTTTATATTTGTAAAGTGTGATTATTATTATAGGTAGAATGTTCATATTATTAGAATACAAAAATTAAGAGGTCTCGAACATGTAATATTTCTGCTGCAAAGATTCCTCTGGTATTAGAAGTTATAGAACTCCTGACCTCTTATGAAAGGTGGTGGTATGCTAAGGTGCTATCGACATTTTAAAAGTAGCTTCGTATTTTACCACTAGAAAGCACAAGTACGATAGTAGCACTGCCAGATATGCCATTTATAATCGTTCTACCCTTTTTCTAGCGGACAGTCAGTATTCTTAATCACGGGACCGTTCTAACCAACGAGATAGTCGGAAACTAAGTCTAATTAAACGTTTACAGATAAAAATTGTCTATAACAAGGCACAAGCAGACGTGATATGTGACGCATAGGTTATAAAGAATATAACCGACCAACCTACCAAAGTTACTCCCACCAATCTTTCTGAGAACTTAGTATTTCTCAGAAAACTGTTTCTGTGATGCTACGCTTCCCAAGGTTTTTAAATTTTCATAAATATATTTTTAAGACAGTCCCATTAATAAAACGCTCATTTCATTTTGTATTTGTTTCCATAGCAACTGATCCTTTCACTGCCATTGGTGCTTTCATTTCGATGCACGTGCATGTATTTACTGTGCTGTGATTGGTAGCCCTTAGCAGTCCGTATCAATTAGTCCTTAGAAACTTATAGTTAAGTCAACGCCTACGGAGTGGTAAGGACTAAGAACATAAGGATTCGGGGTCTGTAGACGGGGCTTTACTCACAAGAATATCTAATTACTAACAAACTCACCTGATTGCTATGTTGTATGTTGTTTCCGTATTAATGTATTTCACTATATAATTAGTTTTTATACAATCTGTAAGAGGACAAAATGTGTGGATACGTGGATATCCACCATCATATCCATGCTTGGTAACTTCTAGTGTATAACATCCACTAGATACGTACTGAAATGTCACCTTTCCAACCTAAAAGAAAATTTAAAATCATAAAAATGTCCTAAAAAGTAAGAAAAATGTACATTAAGTTCCTGTTCACCTACTGAGCTTATATGTGTGTAGATCGGGGCTGGTTGTAACCATGTTTACTTATTACTACTTTTTTTATCGCGTGCAATATATAAGACAATGTATAAGTATTGAGTAAAGTATCCTCTTTCACTAAACATTTTTACTTTCTCTCGACACCTCGGAGAGAAAGTAGCTTTTATGATCGTCAAATAAATCGACCTCGAGATTTTGATAAATGTCGACGTTTCATCACACATTGAAAGCGAAAAGGTGGTTTTCACATTGCCATCTGTCTGTCTGTACCTCGAGCTAGAGCCGATACTATTTTACCGATTGGGATAAAAATTGGTATCTGAAGTTTTCATAATGTCCCCAAGGTATTTATAGAATTATCGAATAGCCCTAAATTTAAGGATAGTTTACTGAAAGGTAAAAAGAGAGAAAATCGATTTTCTCGAAATTCGTTCTAATAATTTTGATTAAATTCTATATCTAGACACTGTTTACCATTATAAACAAGATGGCGGTTTTCATTTTATCATTAGAATGGCTTTGAAGGTACTTTACACGGAGAAAATTTTCCCATTTTCATAATTTCACCGTAAATATTTGAGATATGAAATAACTTATTGTAGAATTGTGGTACAGTACTATTAAAGATAAAAATCCTTTAAATGAAATATATTTTTATAAAACCAATAATTTCTTAGCTATAAGCCAATATATTTACTTTTTAATTCAGGTCCTTGAAAATAAATTTGATTCTTATGATCTTTGGTTGACAAAAATGTTTCTCTTTTCTCAATTTTTCTGTAACAGTGTTCCTAGTTCCTAATGCTATTGATTAGGTAACAGTGCATATTTATAATCTTTGGTGTAGTGTCTTTACAACATTGTATGGACCTATCAGCCTGTTTCACAAATCTTACGAGTTTTTAGTAAATGTATATTTTAAGATAAAATCGGGGGAAAGTCTGTGCGGTGCACTGTACCATTTATCTTAAATATTTAAATCAATTTTTACACAAAAAATCTAACATTACTATGATGTAAATTGCTACAACCAGTCCCGTCTCATAAAGCTGTAACAAACTTTGGGGATAGTTGTAGCAGGAAATTTAAATTGTAATAAATTGACTGTTATACTTCAAACTATTATTTTTAATTAATATTTAAGCTGTATTTTGCTACGAAAATATAAAACCTTACAAAAATCATTTAGTTAACAACCTTTTCGTGATATTATTATGGCTACAACAGAAAACACATAATATAAGCCTACTCAGAGAGTCCATCCGACTGGCAATTGTTGTGACAAAATATGCAAATTTTATTTATTTGCACAATAAAAATATGACAACAGCTGACAATCCAAACGGCAAGCCCACTTCTCGTCCGGATTGCTAGAAGAGAATGGTTCCAAACACACTAAATAGGAAGTTTCACTCTTTTATTCTGATAAAATAATTAGGTTTGATTTTTTTTTCAAACTTTTTGACCCTAGCTTGTTTTGTCCCTCTCAATTTTCTCTTCCTATTAACTCCTTCCTTTTTTGTTGTCGTTTTTCGTACTCTACCTCAAACGCGTCCTTATCTGGAGGCTCGGTCAAAATGACTTATTTCCGGCATTTCTAACTTCTCTGTTTTTCTTGGAGCCGGCCATATTTTATGAAATATCACTTGATCTGAATGGACCAGCAACATCTATTAAATTGACATAAATCTCAGGAATGTCAGGAATGGCATTGATTCTAGATGGACCAGCAGTTGGTGTGACCGGTTTCTCAGGACCAGCAGCTAGTGTGACTGGTCTCTCAGGACCAGCAGCTAGTGTGACTGGTCTCTCAGGACCAGCAGCTAGTGTGACCAGTTTCTCAGGACAAGCAGTTGGTGTGATTGGTTTATCAGGATAAGAAAGTTATGATCTGCCAGGAAATAGCTCGTTTTATGGACCTGGTGTAGGCTCAGGGTTTGGTCTCTCCGTTACAAATGAAGAAGTCATGTCTTTTAAACCTCTAAAGTAGTATTTAATGTCTTTAGGTGTATCGAAAAATTGGATTATCTAATAGTTAACACTTTGAAGTCGAACACTGGGCTTCTTTTGAAAAATGGAAATGAAAAATTTTGGAATATCTATCGGTAAAGAAAAGCTATAGACGAAAAAAGTGTTTTATTAGCTTTCAAATCAATGGACTAAGAAATACGTAAGCAATATTACATAAATTTTGCTCGTTTTATTTTACAATTGGTATTTTTTTATTCCTTTGAATTTAAAAATATATTATCTCCAATATCATATTGTGTTGCGTACTTAAACTATTGCCCAGTATATATAAATAATAATTGATTATATTTGGTAGTTTTTTTTGCTCCTGGAGACATTTGATCGGTTGCAGCCCAGACCCCAGACAGGTAGTGGCGCGTTTCAGCAGATTCTCTTAATTTTCATATGTGACTTTATTCAAATATATTTAGAATGTGAGTGTAAGAACTGATGACGTAGATACTGTACATCAACACACTATTATAATGTTTATAAAACTATTTAAAAATATCATCCCAGTCTTCAATAAAATAAAATATTACAGAAATAATATATTTTCTTATGAAATGTGATTCTCGATTTTTTTTAGTTTAACTGTTTTATTATATATTTTAAAAGTATTATAATTTTAAGAAACCTTATTTCAAACACTTACACATAGTTCATTTTTATTATTTTATTATTAATAGTCAATTGCGTGAAGAAATGGCCTACCATATTTGAATTATTTTTAGAGTTAATTTTTCACAGTAAAAACACTGTGTTTTCTTAAATAAACTATTCGTAGTTCTAAAGGACCTTACATGATATTAAGTATTGTTAAATAAAAAGGTTTAACACATTTATTGAAGTTTTAGTGTTCTGGCAGAAAATCTTCAATAAAAACGCTATCGTAGTTGATATAACAATGAAATTAACGTTTAAGGTTTCCAACAATGGTGGTTGCATGATTATGAATTTAAAGTCTCAGCTATCACAGCAATATTAATATTACCGAATAGAATCAAAATTCTTACCTTACCACACATGGTAATGTTGTCTGATTTGCTCCCGAGCTCGTAAGTTATTTTGGAATGTGTTTCATATTGGTCGGGGCATATCTCCTCACCAGGTGGTGGAGAAGAAGTCTGAAGAAGAGCGAGCTCGTATTTGTTGATCCCTCGCATGAGGTGGAACTGCACCAACATCACCCCAGCCTCCTGTTCCAGTGTCCAGCTTACATTGTCGCTGTTGTGCATCTCATCACTTGGATCGACGGATGCTGGAAAACATCGTCTATGTACTAAATTATGATTTTTGTTGTTTTTAAGCACCGCGTTTCCCTACCCATTCGGGTTATACACTTATGTATAATTACGCTAGTGGGCTATGGATTAGAATTTGGAGGAAGTGTATCCACATTTGCTGGGATAGAGTGGGAAACCACTTAGTTAAAAACCACACTCAGTAGACCTGACCGGGATAAAACCACGATGTTAACGGCAGTCTTATTCATTGAGAGAGTAGCGCCTTAGACTATGCGGGCATTGAAGCTGATATTATATATGTTATGAAATTGATTATGGTTTGTAAGTCATAATTCTCAAGTTAGAGTGGCCTGCTGATGATAGAGAGATAGGGGTTGGAATCCCGGTCGTGTCTGCTGAAGGTGGTTTTTCCTATATGGTTTCCTAATCTACCTCCACGAAAATGTGGATATACTTCTTGCAACTCCTAATCCCTAACCCGTTAGACTATTTATCATACATACGTATAACTTGAACAGGTAGTAAGAAGCGGGGATAGAAAAAATAAAATAATTATGTTTCGCTTAAAAATTTGTATATTTAAAAATTGGAGCGATTCCTTTCGACAGTGATTCACAGAAATTTACCCAACCAATTTTCATAATTTAAACATACACTAAATCTTATACACCTATATTCGACCCAAAAATTTCAAAAATATTCAAGGGGGGGGGGGAGTGGTAATTTCATAAAGTGACCATTTCTTTCGACAGCAAAATTGTGGGTGTTGCAAAACCGATTATATATATATATATAGTATTATTCAAAAGTAATGGTGCAAAACCGAAGGCCTGTAGGGAGAGTGGTATCAAAGGTAACCAAGCAGTAACGGATTGAAAGGAAGGAGAGCGTCATCAAGTTCTTGCCTGAGCATGGTAACTGCTGCTGGAATGTTCGCCGATTCCTGAATACCACCCGAACAGGACGTTGGGTCGACCGTGCTGGACAAGAGGATTTGCCAATGTTGCTCTGGCCTCCGTGATCACCAGACTTAACACCCTGCGACATCATTTTGTGGGGATACATCAAGGACACTGTGTACTTAGTCCCATTTCCACAGCAATGGAACGATCTTAAGGGCGGCCTTGGCCCTGTCGAGTGCAAGTCTAAAACCTATTTTGTGGGATAGTGGGCGGGAGGTTGAAAGGCGTGGCGTGGCGTGGTTTCACAACCGACCAAAGTATACTGCATTCACGGTAGGAATTACTCTCTGAAAGGTCTTTTTTCCTACCAAAATCCTACTATATAATAGTTTTTCTGGTAGGGGAAAAAGGCCTTTCAGAAAACAATTCCTACTCTGAACAGACTTTATCCTTCCGCGCCAACAAGAACAGATGGATACGGAAACAGTATATGTCGCTAGCTACCGGACAGGTCTTGTGGAAAAATCATACGTTTTGAAATATCAGTGAAATTTTTGTGTTGATATTTTCAACATCCCTTCCAAGATAATGTATCGATGTTTATTAGTAGTTAAATTTTCTTATTCTTTGTTATGAATCCGGCAGTTTTCTATTAAAAAATGTCAATATTATCGATATTTGATCACTGTTAAAATTATAGAGGAGGTGTAATATAAAAAGTATAACTTAATCAACACGCTTTTATTCTTGAACAAACCGTTTCCAAAAAGAAAATTGCAAAACAATAAAAATTCTTGAAGATAACCATTTGTTCCCATGGCTCTACATTCCCACGCCAAATGAAAAGGACCACTCGCCTTAAACAACGCATCTCTGCTGTGGTGAAATTGATATCCGAGGATATACTGGGACGCTTCTGGGCTGAACTGGACTATCTTTTAAACGTCTGGCGTGTAACCAACGGCGCCCACATTGAACACCTTTAGTGCTTTTTAAACTTGGAGAGCTCTTCTGTCTTTTCATGCCATGACGGTTGTTGTATATCATTTCGTTTAAGAATAAAACCATTTCACTTTTGCACCATTACTTTTGAATAAACCTGTATATATATTTATATATACATACGGTCGAGTAACTGTCGAACGCTGAGGGCGTAGTGTGGTGAATCTTGTTGGAAGGAAGTATTAGCATCACACTTATGTGTGATTCAAGGAATGACAGTATTCTACAACATTTCCTTGTATACATCACCAGTGACAGTGCCATTAAAAAAAAACGGGGCTGATTGCAGCACAGGCCACCCCAAACTGTCACACCCGTCTGATTTAAGTTGCTTTTCATTGGTTACATGGGGGTTCTATTGTGACCAATAAACTCAATTGTCAATATTTACAGCTCTGAAAACTTCATCTGACCATAGGATTTCCATCAGTACCCCAGTCACCAGTGCCTTATCTTTCTTTGTTTGTTTTTTTAGCAACATTTCCTCAAATTGGATTTGATGGTCAGCGTCATATTCCTTGGGTGAGTCACGGACGATACACATTTATACCAAGACTACGTATCAACACTTGCAAGGACCCTCTAGAGTTGCCAAGCTCACGCGATGCTCTTTTCTGATACGTCTTCCGGATAATGAGGGAAGCTCCATCGATGGATCGTTACAGCGACTGTTCGACCACGTTTTGGCACGTTATGTAGAGAGTCTGTTACCTCAAATTTCAACTTGTCTGTGCATTCCCATTATGTGTTACAATATTGATAACTATCATAAAATTGCTGTTTACCTACTAATAAGCCATCCTTTATACACACATTTTAAATCCATTGTTTCAAGGATTATCATATCAAAGTTTACAAACTTTCAAAAACGAAGCAACAATATGTATAAAATTCACCTACTTAATTTGGTGAATGTATGGACACTTTAAGGACAAAGTTCTTAATGTCATAAAAAGTAGTGGCCAAGTTTTTTTTTTTTAAAGTATTGGGCTGTATATTAGCACAGAATTCACAAACGTCTAAACTTAAGCTGGGTTTTACTAGAAACCGTGTGATTTTGACAAGAAATAAAGTTGACTTATGTGATTTTTTACCTGAGCACGTCTCGTTTACTTAATAGTCCATCTCACTCCACGGAAAGCTTGTGAGCTAAGTAGATAGATAGTATAGATCGAACCTCTACGAACTGAAAGCGCACAGGCAGGATTTGTATACCTGCTTTGTATTAGAATCGCACAAGGTAGATGCATCAAAAGTGCGCCATTGTTTGTAGTTTCTGAGTCATGTAGCAAAACCGCCATAAATATGTATTTTTAAGAAATCACAAGTATAGTGAGTTTAGTTAACTACCAGTTATCAACCTAACTTAACCTAACCTAAACTCACCTTACCACTGTTATAAAGAGTAAGGGTGTTGTTCCCTGTATTTCCATTAGTTTATTGTAATTATTGTGAAAAGTAGCTGGTTTGTTCCCTATAGTTCTATTTCTATTGTAATTATTTTTAAAAGTAAGGGGTTTGTTCCTTCTAGTTTTATTATATATTGTAATTTTTGTGAAGAGTAAGGGGTTGTTCTCTGTAGTTTTATTATTTTATTGTAATATTGTAAGGAGTAAGGAGGTTGTTCCCTCTAGTTTTTTTTATTGTAGCTTAATTATTGTAAGGAGTAAGGAGGTTGTTCCCTCTAGTTTTTTTTATTGTAGCTTAATAATTAATATAAATGAATATAATGAATATAAACCAAGCCTTACAATAATTATTATTGTAAGGCTTGGTTTATATTCATGCATAATTCATAACTAATAGCGAATAGTGTATAGTGTATAGTGCGCAAGAAGTTGAAATACATTATTTTAAATGATGGCGTCTATAATCGATTTATAGTGAATAGTGAAATAGTTCACAGTGCATAAAGTTGATTTAACTTTAACTTTTCTTATACGTTATGCACGAGTTGTGAAACGATATTCTCGCGAGAAAAATCTAGCCAATAGGATTTATGGAAAACATAATTCGATATTTTTCAAATATTATTTTATAAGTTAGAAGTTGGT
>CABFWB010007894.1:0-21301 GCA_902151455.1 Timema bartmani
GCGTATAACCCCTTCCTTGGTATTTTGGCTAAGTACTGCTGAGATGCCTCTAGGACTTGCATCAGTAGACAGTATCAGTTTTAGATCCGGATTATAGTGATCCAAAATAGGGGCTGAGGTGAGTGCACTTTTAATTTGATTAAACGCATGATTACATTTCCAGGTCTACTTCCATGGAACCCCTTTTTAAGCAGTTCATACAAAGGATGTAAGATAATAGTAATAATAATAATAATAATAGAAAGTGTGTTATACCTCTTTTAAGAGTCAGACGATAGTTAGTAAAACCAGCAAAGTTTTTTATTTTGGCTGAGGTATTATACCCATGGCGCTTCACGCCGAGTTCACTCTACGAGTGTATCAGTTACTAAACTTATTGTTGTACTTGGTACTTTGGCCCATTTGGCCGGTCAACGTTGGAAATTATAGATAGTGTTTTGGTCACTGCTTTCGATATGTTTGTTTAGTTTGCTCTATTAAACTCTAATGTCAACATGCATTTTAATCTAATGTTTTCAAGTACTAACCTATCTTGTCTTCTATCCCTGTAAATGTAGTCTGCGTATTTAAATGCTATCTAAAGCGCCGCTACAACTTGATCCAGTTCATCATGAAATCTTAATATTCATGGGCCGTGTGGAAATCTGAACAGAAATTTACCATGTATGATTAGCGGATCATGTAGCAAGAGATACCCACGTCCACTAACCAAGAATTCTCAGACTGCAGACGACGGCTATCCCCAGTACCGAAGAGGATACAAACAGAGTAGACCTTGATAATAAGTGGGTGGTTCCGTACAACCCTGTCCTGTCCCGAACCTTCATGGGCTGCATTAGCGTGAAATTATGTAACTCTGTTAAGTCCATAAATTATATCTACAAATATGTGAACAAGGGTAGTGATCAGGCATCGTTTAGCTTAGAGAACGAATGGGATGAAGTTACCAAGTATGAGGCAGGACGATATACTAGTAGTTTTGGAGGTGCTTGGAGAATCTTATGCTTACCCTTTCAAGAAAGATATCCACCCGTCATGCATTTCTCTGTACATCTCGAGAACGATCCACGAGTTTATTTTACAACTGATAGTGCCACAAGTAAATTACAGAACCCTCCAAGAACCACTCTCTTAGCATTTTTCGATATTTTCAAAGTAGATGCTTTTGCAAGAGGGCTTCTCTACAGTGAAGTTCCAGCGTACTATGTTTGGAAGCACAATAAGTTTAGCCTGAGGAAGCAGGGAAAGGCTGTCCCTGGACAAGCAGGAGTCAAACAGGATCAAGTGCTTGGTCGAGTGTACACTGTGCATCCGAACATTGCTGAATGATATTAATTGTGACTCCTACTTCATGAAAGTTGACGTAATGACCTTAAGAAAGTGTCATGTGTGGGTCATCCTACTTATCAGTCTGGAGGATGACACTCACTGAGACCGCACTCTGGAGAAAGTCGCCATTTCTGACTCACCGTACAAGCTCCGGGAACTATTTTCTGTCATGTTGGTGTTTTGTCAATTAGAAGATCCTTTGTCTCTGTGGTTTTCCAAAAGTTTTAGTCTTTCTGAGGAACCCGCCTCGGTGGCGTAGTTGGCTAACGCGCTAGTCGTGTTGAGCTCGACCGCCGAGGACGGGTAGATCGAGGTTCGGATCTCGGTCGGGTGAACTGGGGTGGTTTTTCCTAAATGGTTTTCCACTCTCCCTCCTCGCAAATGCGGGTTCACTTCCTCTAAATTCAACCCTACCAATTCCTAATCCATTGGCGTAATTAGTACTTAAGCGTATAAACCGAACGGGTAGTAAGACGCGGTAATAAATATTATTATTATTATTATCTTTCTGAGGATATAAAAAGGCAGGTGGAGAGTGCATTTCGAGAGGTTGGAATTGAACACTGTATATACATAGTTTACAATAAATGCTTAGTGCTTTTAGAAAACATAGTATTTTCAATGTCTACCCAACCACTTCAGTAGCTTGGCCTTCCCTCACCGTCTAATAATCTAAATGAAGTTAGTGTCGATCACTAATACCCGAGAAAAATTTCTTACGACATAGTCCAACTTTCTGAATTAGTTGCTCAAAACGTTACTAAGCTCAACACCGAACAAAGTCAAGTCTGTCAAGAGGTCATTGATAGCGTTGGTTCATATTCTGTACGGCTTTTCTTTCTTGACGCTCCAGGCGGAACAGGTAAAAGTTTTGATTAATCTGTTGGTTGCCAGCGTAAGGAAAAACAAGAAAATAGCGATCTCTGTAGCTTTATCAGGTATAGTTGCGACTTTATTAAACGGTAGTAAGATAGCACATTCTGCCTTCAAATTTCCCCTCAACTTGAATTACTCTGAAACTCTTCTGTGTAATATTTCAAAACAAAGCGATACTGCCCAGGTACGTACAGAGTGCAAGTTGATCGTTTGGGATGAGTGTACTATGGCTCACAAGGGAGGAATAGAAGGGTTGGACAGGACTCTCCAGGACATTCGGAGTAGTAAACATCTGATGGGTGGGGTGACTGTACTACTGGCCGGGGACTTCCAGTAGACACTACCAGTCTTGACTCGAGGCACGCGTGTTGAGGAGGTAAAAGCCTGCTTCAAGTCATCCTACCTGTGGCCTAAAGTCCAAGTCCTATCCTTGCGAGTCAATATGAGGGTCTATCTCAAAGGTGATTGAAGGAGGAATAGATTTCAAAATTACTTCTAGAAATTGGCGATGGAAGTTTAAAGGAAGAAGATGACCAAGTCCACATTCCGAAAAATCTCTGTGAAGTTGTTAAATATTTACCCTGATTTGAGCGATTTACACATTAAAGACCCGAATTGGCTTAAGGAGAGAGCTATTCTCACGCCTAAGAATGACACTGCAGCAAACATTTATAATTCATTATTGGACAAACTTCCTACTGAGATGGTGAGATATCAGTCTGTAGACTCCATGGTGGAGGTACAGGACGTGGTCCACTACCCTGTGGAGTTCCTCCACACTTTAAATGCACCAGGGATTCCACTTCACAATCTCTGTCTGAAAGTTGGAGCACCAATAATGCTGCTACGGAATCTGATACCTCCTAAGCTTTGTAATGGCACCAAGCTGCAGGTGAAGTAGCTACATAGTAACGTGATTGAAGCAACCATCTTTACAGGATGTGGTGCGGGATAAACAGTTTTCATACCCCACATTCCTTTTATTCCCTCCGACTGCCACTTTCAATTCAAACGACTACAATTTCCCGTCAGAGTATGCTCTCTAATGACGATAAACAAAACTCAGGGTCAATCTTTGAAAGTTGCTGGTGTGGATTTAAGGAATGACTGTTTCTTCCATTGCCAGTTTTATTTAGCCTGTTCACGTGTAAGCTCTCCTGACAACCTCGAGATTCTGCAGCCAGAGGGGCGAACGAAAAATGAGTTTACAAGGAAGTTTTATGGAAGTATTTACCCAAATTTACAATGTTGTTAAAATAGATGTTATTCCTTATTTTCCTTTCCCTTATAAATATATTGAACTAATTCATTATTGATTCTTATTTAAAAAAAAAAAGCAGTTTGCTGTAATGATCTTAAAGAGTACTCCGTAACGAAGCAAGGGTATTTAGATAGTTACATCATAACGACAAATTTCCTATACATGGTTATTTGGCGAAATATGTTTCTTTAGGCCTGTTCTATTACCCCTGAACGACGTATATACTTGTTACAGAAGGTGCTATCCATCTTGCAGACAAAGGTTTTATCAGCTGGACTGACGGTATCACCAATTTAGGTGACACGGTATTAACATGTGTGTTCCGAACAGATATTAACGTTAACAGTCGAGATGGAAGTTTTGAAATATTCACTGCGCACTGGCATTTCGGGAACTTTTTATCCAGGCCTACAAGCTAGAACATCGATGCTTAAAAGTATTCATATTATTTGAAAGTATGGGGATACGTTATTTATCTCAAGGATTTATTGTCTGCCTTTCATTTTTAAAAGGACCGAGACCAAGCAGAGCTTTGGAATTAAAGCATAATTTGAGAGGCTCATATGAAATATAGTGAATCTTCCTTAGACGTTCTACAAAAATCGTCTTGCCACGACATCGCAGCATCAGGTCGAAACAGACAGTAAAAGCCGTGTCGGGTATAGACAGCAGGGTCCTGACTCCGTTGAAACCTCCTCGGACTTCTTTTGGAAGAGTAGGAGTCACAAAAGTGAGGCTATACCTATTTTTATTCTTCACCTTGCACACGCTGGGTATTACAGTTATAGTACCCAGCGATTGCTATTACAAGTTTATAGGATTATAAAAAAGAAGGGAACTTATTAACATCTTGAGTGCAAACCAAACAATTACACAAACATAAAGAATGTTCACAAACTTTTGTTTTAAATTTAAAAAGGCTTTATTCTGGTCATCTACCTACACACATTGAACTCCTTTCTTTTTTAAAGGATTTAGTGGTGCAGCCAACTAAGAAAGGAAAGAATGACCCTTGAGTAATACGCATACTCACCGACAAAGTGTTGAACTCGTTTAAAATTTTTGGGAACATTGATAGTCGACAATGGGTCTAATGCGTTCAGGGTCAACAAGTATATTGCCTTTAGAAATAACATACCCTAAGTAATTAATATAATCTGTACCCCACGTGACTTTATCGGGATTGACAGTCAGCCCTGCCTCCCTTAAGTCGAAGAACTAATCTGATGTGTTCCATGTGCTCCTATAAAGATTGACTGTAGATACAAATGTCCAAATAGTTAAGTACAAATTTAAAATCAGACAGAATATGGTCCAGAGCACGACTAAGCGCTGCTCCCCCGCAACTGATCCCAAGAGGAACTCCATTGAACTCATAACAACCCAAAGGGTGTATAGGCACTGGGGGCAGCCTACAGTGCTAGAGGATGTTGGGTGTTACAAGGTGAAACCAATTAGTCAGAACCGGCTGACACCAGTTCTGCGAACTAGCTTGAGAATAGCTGGAGCAATCAAGCGCCAGTTTATAGTTTCTTTCCTCTCAAAACAGGGAGATGGCCTCGGATCAATGACAATAAAGCACTAGATGCTACTCCAGTGGCAACCCTATTACTCACCCAGAGTCGGACCCTAAATCTCTAGTCACCAGAGTGCCCTTTGGAGAGTTGGGGTATGGGTAAGGTTTGCTAAAGAGTTTGAATTTGATTATCACCTTGATTACACAGACTTGTTAGATGCTTTGTTGAAAGGTCTGATCTCCGGTCTATTTACTCAAAGGAGTCGCTTGGATACTCTCCGACGAGAGTTAAGACAGTGAGAAGAATCCTTTTAGAAATTCTGAGACGGAAACAAATCGATATTAAATACACCTGTGATGTTTTACAGTCTAATATGATTCCCGACGAGTGGAATATAATCATAGTGCATGCCAAAGAAAGAGAAATTAAGATGGCCACGCGACTGCTTTCAATGTTAGTGATGGAGGCAAAGCTGTATTTCGGGGTTACTGAGTCTAACATCTCTAAAACGATATTTTCATAATTCTCACAGTATACCATGACCTTAGATGAATCTGACCTCACAAAAAGGCTCTATACTTTAACCGGATTCCACCAACAAAAAGTACCTCATCTCTCCCCTGTAGCAGGTATTGACTTTTCCAGCTGGAATCTCTGCTGGACATACCTGTCCACGTGTCTGGTGTTTTAGATGCTAGATGATCTCTTAGGTACACTAGGTCTTTATTGTCGCACTCGTTTATAGTTTGAGGAGTGCTTAATAGCGCTTGAATCTCACCAAAATCCTCCTGAAATCTTGATTAATGCTACCACAGGAGCACCGGAGGAGGAGTGTTCCACACTGTGATACAACCATAGAGAAGGATTGGAAGGACTTAGACAGAAGGGGTGGACACTGTGCGTCATAGGACTATTGTTAGCAGTAGAAGCTGATATAGGGACTAAGAGTTATACAATAGGCCAAGGAGATAAACAGATACGTAAGCTTATTCTACCACTGCCTACCAAATATCCAACTGTAGAGCAGTATCTAATGCTGGGACAAAAAGATATCCAGGCACAGATAGACCTCTTCATGGAGGTTCTCGCACATACTTCATACAGACTCGGGCTGAAAATCGAGCCTGAGGAAACTTGGGTGGCCTTAGGTATTTTAATGTATGGGAAAGATATTCTTTACCGTGGAGCATTCCTTCCGCCTCACTAAAGAGAATATCTCGGCTCTCGACTGATGTAAATGAGATGTACCCGATACTCTACCTCCAAACTGCCGGTCTCTCCTGTGCTCAGAAGTATCTGTGTCTCTGCACCGCCTATTTAATAAGTACGGTGGAAGTAGTGATGGTGACAATGAGAGAGATGGACAGAATCTTAAAAGGGGAGTATCGATCAGGAGGGCCTGATCAAGTCAACGCTAGATGGCTGCGCGCATTATGTGAAACAAGGATTTTTTTGTGTGCCTAATATTGAAATCGGAGGATTTCCAATTCTCTCCTTTATTAGTTTTTCATACCAAGGTCACCCAGATAGGTTAACGGATTATCTGATATCTCTTACTCTTCTGAGCAGAGGAATACCGATAGCAGCGAGGTTGAAACAGTGGCTTATAGATCGAAAATATACAGTAGGAACCGAAAAACCAGAGATACGTGTCTCCAACCCGTGTTCATTAAATATCAAACTCCCAACTAGATTGGCATCAATATTTAGGGATGAAGTTGAAGTGGCGCTTGCACAAGTAACTCATAACCACCATTCAAATATATATATATTTTTTTTTCTGGTTCAAGTGCTTCAAGATCAGAAACCATTTGAGTATGTTTTTTGTACAGACATTACTCAGCAAATCTACCAGAATCTTCAAACACATTTGCTCTAATGAAATGGAGCTGATTGTCAGTTGGGTCCAGCTGTACCAACAGCTCTTAACTATTCATCTAGATTTACATGCAATTTGAATCTGTCCAACCAAACTGGCACAGAGCCTGAGGAATCATTCATGGGAATCCTCCACGGAAGGAGTGACCATCCCTTATCCCTTGCATCACTTCACCTGTCATGCCACTGACAGTATAAGCCACGCCTCCTAAGACTCTATCGGCAACTAAGACAGAGTATATCTGATACATTAGTTCAGTCCCATTCACCTCAAGGTCATTAGTTGAAAGATCTCCCTGCCCAGCTTTCCTGGGTTCACAGACAAGGGAAAAAACTGCTGGTTGAATGTTTCAAATTCCTGTAACAATTCATCCTCTCCACAGTGCTGAACAGTGATTCAACTCAGCGATTGGGCGACATCACCTGATTCATCATTTGGGCTATTCCGTCATAAGTTAGCAGAAAGCAGAACAAATGTCCCGCTAGAAATACTCAAGATGATAACCAACAAGATATCGGGCGGGTCACTGGTTCATAGGATAGATGATGATGTCACGTCCCGAAGGACCAACCATACCTTCCGGCCCAACATCACGACTCATGTATATTATACCACAGATAATTTAGGGAAGTTAAGGATGATGAACATCTACAATATGCATTACCAGGGTGCTGTCCACTTGGGCCTCTCTTATATGAATTACTATTAGGTTAGGTTACGTAACAGATTTGATAAACAATACCGTTTCCGCTTCACATAATTTTAAAAGATCTGATTTTATAAATTAAGATTAAATAAATAGGCCGATGATATAACAGTTTCCACTTTTTTGTTTGATAACGCAGTTTCCACTTTTTTGTTTGATAACGTTATTCATTTCTTTTTCATTTTTGTCATTTTATTTATTAATACGAAACAAAATGTATTTGAAAAATAATATTAGAGATGCTTTATAAAATTACAAAGATGAAAGATGAATTTCTGTCTTACCTGTCTGTCTGAAGAAGGTTGTCCCTAATATCAGGAATAGTTGCCCCAGGTAATAACGCTCCATGACGCCCGCCAATGTATCTCCTGGTTTCTCAATCATACCCCCACACTATTTCCAAGGTATACTCGATATATTTGTATAATTGTTGCTCGCACTCATATCGTCTTCAAACACGCCCAAAACTAAAACATTGTTTTCTTATCTAATAATGAATTCACACACTTCAGCTATCGTTAAACTTATTTCACAGTTAAATTTATAGATTTGTCAAAATTACACTTCCCCTTGATAATATATATATATATATATATATATACAATTATTTATTTAAACTAACTCCTCTTACTACCCAAGATTAGTTATATTGAAAGGAATTAACATTACTTTTATTTAATTGAGTTATATCTATATTTTTTATATCTATCAACTCTTAACTAATTATCAAAACAAGAAAATTGTACTATATTATAAGGTTCACATTGTGAAATATTTATAGAATATTATTATTTTTGTTCAGTAGAGCGTTGACAAAATTAGACCATTAAAGAATTTAAAAAAAGGAAACCAAGTAAGTTATTTATAGGGATGACCCTCTTCAGTGGCTGGATGATCTAATAGGTGTTATGCGGCTCGTCCCAAAAAAGATCAGTAAAACTAGACAAAATGACTCGTACCGAGGCTTCTTTTGTTAATTTTAAAGAGAACATTGCTTGTCCCAAAGTTGATGTTATTATTAGATTATTACGGCTCGTCGACAAAATAAGGTCATTAGCGGCGTTTACAAAAAAACTAGACACAGTAAATTCCTCATGGCGGACAAAAATAAAATAAAACATCTGCTAAAAACAGCAAGTGCATGGGCATGCATAAATGTACAATACAACATATTAAAAAATTAAGAATAATTTCAATGTAAGATAATTTAGAAGTGAGTCACTTTATAAGAGTGAGACATCTGGAATTTAAAAGATAGGCCTGGCGTATAGAACTGAGCAAAATAAAAAAAATCAATTTTCATTGCCAGGTAACAAAAAACGAGGGTCACCATTAAAACCAAGAGCCAGGCGAATACTTGCGACACTCCACAAAAATGTGGTACACACTAAGGGGAGCATCGAAAAGCTCACACACTGGAGGTGGAGCTCCTCTTAATAAAAACTCATGGGTCAATGCATTATATCCGACGCGGAGTCTTATCACGATGATCTCCTCCCTTCTAGACTTTCGTATAGAAGAGGGCCACCGCGACACACCGTCCCTGATGGACCGCAGATTGTTCTGAGCAGGAGTATAAACTCACTGCTCGTACCAGGTGCGTAAGACCCCATGCCGAACATAATCCTGTAGATCTTAGAACATGACACTCAAAATCGCCTCAGGAGGGAGGTGAACTGCCTCCTTGGCTGCCTGGTCCGCTAGATAATTTCCTGAAAGACTAGAGTGACCAGGAATCAAAAAGGTGAGGTGGGTGTTTAACAAATAAATTTATAAAAATTTGCTCGAGGATTATCTTCACAAGGGGGTTCCAGGAATGCAGAGAGGACAGTGCCAACAGAGCACTAATGGAATCCGTGCGGACGAGAACAGAAATTTGATACGGTATACAAAACAGAAATATTTAAGAATGGCGTATAATTCCGCCGTAAAAACTTTGGATTCTCTAGGTAAACTAAATTTAAAATTGTGTCCTTCCCCAACTGAGGCGCATCCCACGGAGGCCCCAGATTTCGAACCATCCGTGTAAATGCGATGAAATCCTTGAAAGCGAGTGTAGAGGAGCCCATTAAAGACTCTCTCATAGATTATGTTCGGTGTTGTCGCTTTAGGGAACTTGGCAAGATCAAGATTACATTGAGGCAGCCGTATATTCCAAGAAGGAACTCGACCTGGAGAAGTGGGGATAGCGTTTGGGTGGGCTATCCCACACATGTCAAAGACATAACATCCTAAACCAACCGGCCTTGTATTACGCTATTTGGTTCCATACAATACACGGATTATAGGATTAAACACCGAAGAGTAGGTGACTTGTTGTGGCAAGCAGTGAAGCTTAGACACGCAAGACGCCAAAATATAGAACCTGCGGTAGGAAAGTGGGGGCTCACCGGCATCAGCACAGATACTTACTACTGTGGTACGAAAAGCACCAGTGGCCAGCCATTCGGATGCCTGCATGATGGATACCATCCACTATCTTGAGGGCCGACGATATAGCAAAACCGTCCACAAAACTGCCATAGTCCAGCTTGGATATTACCAAGCTCCTATAGAGGCGCATCAAGGTTTGCCTATCAGAACCCCAAGAGTGACCGCTAACAACTTTAATTAGATCGAGGGTCTTCATACAACTCGCTTTCAAGTCTTTGATGTGAGGAATCCATATTAATTTAAAATCAGATAAAAGCGAAAAAAAGTATGTGTGTTGCACCATGCAATTTTTTTATATATGATACCAAACTGTAATCATATCAAAACACGTACTTTTTAGTACATTGTTTCGTGTAGAAAAAATTAGTTAGCCAGTATTTAAAAGTTTTAACATCGTTTGCCGTTTGTTTAGTTAAATTCATGTTCTTAGCCTAGTGTGGACTTTATCCTTAATGCTATCATAACAAAGCAATTAATTTAAAACCCACTAATATGTAGATTTTAATAGAGTGAGCCAGTGATGACTTTGTGATTCACTGTATGAACATATTTTAACTCTGATTAATGTTGGATTTACATAAATGCATTTCACTTTTGTTATTTACTTTGAATTTTCACTCCAACCACAAACCAAGTATTTTCAAGAAATTTAGAAATTACTTTGCACAGTTGATTGCAGAAAGGACCTTAGTCCTAGTAACTAAAATTGATATTTTAAACATAGTTTCGGATATAATTCTCTAAAACCTTGTGAAATACTAAATTTATATGAACACCTCAAAATCCTCAATAATTATCTATATTAATAAAATGAAGACTTTGTGTGTCTGTCATGAGCTTTGCGCGATATCTACCGCATCCAGCGGTCTGAAATTTAAATATAAATAGCCTCTGTGAACGAACATGTGCACCTAGAAGATGGAATTTTGAAATTTCGTTTATAATTATTTTTAACTAATAAAAACCGAAAAAATTAAGAAATATTAACGCCCCACTATTTCAGCACTCAGCTGGGACAGATTTTTTTTTTAAACTGAACCAAAAGAGTTAAAACTACTACTATCCTCAATAGTAGAACATCCCTAGTGTGTGAAAAGCGTGATTCGTTTCCTCAAGTGCAAGGCGTAGCGCTAACATGGAGGGGAGGTAATTCTAGCACGTAGTTGCTAGCTGTCTTCGGTCACGTAGGCACTTTGTAGGGTTGTTCCATCAGAATATTGGAACAAGTCGACGATCATTTGATGTTTGGGGTAGTTCTTCAAACAGCCATCAGGGGGCGGGTGGATTGTTGTCTTCTATCGGACTCCATGTCGTTACGCCTCAGTTTCTATCTGACTAGACTGAGAGCAATCACGTGTTGACAGTAGACTTGCGTTAGCTCGGCCCATTCTCCACATGGCTGCACGGAGTAGGTCAGCTTTGGTGGCGGCTAGTGATAGAAGATTTCAAAGGTAAGTTCCTGAACAATTATGAGTGTAATATTACAGAAGATTGTACAGTATGAAATATACTGTGTCGTATTATCTTTCCGTATTAGCCTACAGGGACTACAACAGAGAATAGTACCATTGTAGGGATTCTATTTGGGTCGGAATTATTGAGCGGGTGGTATGAATTCTTGATAGTTACGTATCAACATTATAANACACTTGTTTACATCCTCCTTGTTCTCCGTGCTTTAACTGTCTTGGAGTTATTATTTTCATTGATTTACCTTATTATTAAGGGATTTATTTTTTCAAAATTATATTTTACCAATCTGGAGACATTTTTTTGAAAACGTGAGTAATTTTCACTTAACATAAAAGCTATTTTTAACTATAAGTAGAATTTTAGTATATTATACAATTTTATACAGGATGGCTGATATATACAATTTAAAGCTAATCTTTTAATCTATTCAAAGCATAAAAAAATAATTGCGCAATTTTTTTTTTTTTTTTCATTATTTACAGACTGACTCCGCCAATATTTCGCAAGTCCCTCTTTGACATATGGGTGGAAAATTTTAAAAAAATCTATATTTCCAGACACGTTAACTTTTATTTTCAAATAACTGTGCATCATATCGCTTCTTGAAACTGCTCTAAACAGTATTAAAGCAACCATTAGAAGTATTTGTCAAAAAAATTGATAAGAGATGGGATGGAGTGGAAAAACATCGAGAGCGGTTCCTGAATGATTATTCATCCAGGCTTCAAAAAAATATTACATTTTATGTGGTTGTATTTCAAGTTGTCCCAAGTACGTCAACACAAGATGGTCCCTATTAACAGACATGGTAGGCCTAAAAGGCTTTTTATACCGAAATGAAACTACGGAAGGCAGGGAAATGGGACTCCACAGCTATAGTTAAAGAGCCCTGTATTGCATTTATAAAAAAGAGGTACCACAATCAAGAAGCAACGCAAGTTTTTACATCATAGGCCAGCTTTACTATTAGGCCGGGAGCCTGCCGTACGAAAAAAACACATGATGCGCAACAGTTGGGAACCTGTGACAATACGTTATGTTCATCCCCCCCAAGAGTCCATAACCGGTCTCGGTAGATCACTGGAGTGGGTTCCAACTCCGGGGCCTGACCCGAGAATTTTCAAAAATCTGGCTTTTTTGATCAAAGAATCCTAAGAGTCAGGAGTGTAATTTCACCATTTCAAGATGATTTAGAAGAAAAAGGTAAGGTAAAATATATTTTCATATAATTTACTTAATCATTGGCGCACCCAGCCATTTATTTTGGGGGAGGTATTCAATCAAGGCTGTAGCATGAATGAAATGTTGATGCAGAGAGTGGGTTTGGGGTTGCACAGCCCCCTAAACCCTGAAGCCGAGAATATTTATGAATATTAAATGCTTTTAGAAATTATTTGGAGTAGTTTTATAGTAATTAAGAGATTTAAATAATGCAAATGTTATCGAAGCTATTATTTGTTTGTTTTTTCAATTGCCAATTTTGTGTGTATGATGGTAAACCTTTTGAATATTAGGCTTAAGTCAGAAGCCTGGTCTTAAAATGTAGCCTATACATTCAACACATCTTCAATGCTAAATATTTTAGTTATACATCATATTATTTAAATTTATATTAAAATTATTTGTGGTGTTGGAGAGGGGGGGAGGGGTAAATACCCTGTCTGCCTCTCTACCCCTTGGGTGCATCACTGCTTACAGCAAAAGATATGGGTAAATATCTTAGCAATAAACCAATGACGTAGCGATAGAATATTAATAGTCCGAGATAATCTCCCCTATGTTAGTCAGAGTTTACGCATCTAAATAGCTTCTGGAGCATATATTCTCAAGTTGGGAGACTCGTTTGTTTCCAAGCAGCATTGTGTGAGATAAGTTAGGCTTTAAGAAATAGTATTAATTGCAACGTGAGTTGGACAATCCACACTGATTCCCTCTCACCAAGATATGATGGACGCTTTGATCCATGTAGGCCCTAACACTCCACTTTTCTCTTATTATGATTTTTTGCTTTGGGTATTGCTGTGGTGCTTTTAATTACAGTAGGCTAATTGAATAGGATCTGTCTCTCTTATGAATTCAGAAATGTGCTCATACTAATCTTAGCTCCGACATTAATATTCACTTAAATTTCTAACCGAGTAGATAGCATTACAATTTGAGGACCGCCTTTGTGGTCTAGTGGTTAGAGGTTCTGGCTACGAACCCAGAGGACCCGGGTTTGATTCCCAGCGCTTCCAGATTTTCTGAAAAGTCTTTCCAGATTATCTGAGAAGCAGAACCACCTTTCTATAGGCACACATCTTCAAATATTGCCCTTGAAATAATCCCTTGACGTTCTTGGACAACGGTGGTTGAGGGTCCTCGGCTCCCAAATCGCTCCTGCAACTTTTAGAGTACATCATGCCTATTAATTTTCTCAGAATAGGCCACCGACTGTCCGAGTGAAGCTCATTTCTATAAACTTCCAAACGTTATAGTTGTCGGACAAACCGACACGAATAGTTCAGTTGGTAGCGAGGTAAGCACTTAAGAGCCGGATTACTTTAGTGCACATTACTTTCCGGGTGTCATTTTTACATGTTTATACAATCATTATGTTTGGTTTTATCAAAAGTTTTTTTTTACTATTGTGCCAAATTAAAGCTAGCCAAAACGAGAATATCGAGCTTTTAACTAATTATTTATTACTATGAATGTAAGATTGAACGCTATTTAAATGTTTTTGTCTCTTAACAACTCTAAAATGCTCGTATCATGAACGTGGGGAAATTAAATTTAAATTTGGGTTGAATACAAATTCAAAACTACGCTTATGGCGTTTACGTTTGCACACACACAAAATAAAAGGTATCTAAAATAATGCACGGTGGCTAAAAAAATTATATTTGATTAAAGTTATTTTAGTGAGACGCGCATAAGGCTAAAATAACTAATTATTTAGTAAATGTTTCCATTTATATGATTCAAACAAAATAAAACGAAGTTTGGGACGATAGTTACCTAAATAAGTAAATAACACCAAATTAGTAACTGGAGAATGCTTTGTATGACAAATATGGGGCCTATTGTTTTGAATTGTTATTAATTTTTTTTATAAATTATGTGGGCTTTTTTTCAATTTAATAAAAAACACTTAATACACCGTTTTTATCCACGCCTAACTTATTTAATATTAATTCTCCTTCTAGAGTCTTCACTTTATTAACACAATACTTAAACCTTGCCAATCAATCAATCAAAAAAATTGCCCGGCTTGCCTTCTGTTGGGTTCCTGGTAACGCTGTTCTTCCAGGTAATGAGCAAAGGAGGCTGTATATCTCTCTTCTTAAGCGTGTTAGTCAGGTTTATATATATATTCATATTGTATTCATGTATATATGTATGAAGGCCTTTTTGTGGTCCTCAACTTTCAACACAAACAATGGGTTTCATTCACGGTTCTGAATAAGAAATTGTTTTACAATGGCCCTCTTATATACGGTCATCTAGAAGAGAGGTAATTGTGACAATCACGTGCTCCTCATTCAATTTTGTTTATAATAAGAGGGGATCTACCTCTTGTGTGTAAACTTCACGGTGCTCCCCTTAGTGTGGATTATCTCATATGTCCCTCTTCGCCTGGATCTTGATGCTAATTATGACCTAAAGTATGTGTTGCTCGATATGGCAGAATTTGTTTACTCCAGTTTATACAACATGTGAATCTTTTTAACAGCATTTGAGACCTCTTGTAGAGTAGTTATTTGGTCATTGACTCATATATATATATATATTTTAATACTCTAGTACAGTGGATTCCGGTTAATAAGTGGATTCCGGTTAATTGGGGCAGCCATTTATTTGGGACAAAACTCTAAGAACAGAAACAAAACAAGTATTTACCTTGAGTTTAGTCCACTTATTTGGGCTAACTCTCCGCATAATTGGGGCAGTGAAGGTAATGTAGGCTCACAAGCTCGTAGCATAGATATTCTGCGGGCTGCAGCCGAGTTTGTTATTGTGAAGTCGTGCTGTGTATTGCGTTTGTTATGTGGGGTGGCAGTGAATGTCATGTTGATAGCGCGCTGGTAATATGGAAATTGTGCCAGCAGCAGCTGAGTAAGTAGAGTTGAAATAATTCTGTAGAGTAGCTGTGTTGTTTGTTCTGTGTCGTGGTAATCATATTTTGTTTGGCATTATGCTTGCGGTATACAATTGTTTACGAGAACACTAAGTTATGTGTCGTGTATAGTTGTTCATAGTGTGGATTAACATAAATTAAAAACTGTAGCAAACAGTGCACTGAGTTAGTTGTTTTTTAAGAACATTTAACAATCCTGTCAAGATGCCACGTAAAGATTTGACACACTCCGAAAAAAATCGCTATTCTTGACAAGATGAAAAGTCAACCTCCTAACACCAGTCATCGTCAGCTAGCGGAGATAATTAAGATACCGAAATATACAATTTCACGACTGTTACAGCAACAAGAAAAACTTAGAGAGGAGTGAACTTTGCGCGTGGGTTTAAATAAAACATATCATAAACGAAAGAGGCAAGGCAAAGTTCCAGACTTGAGGATGCTTTAAATCAATGGTTTCCCATTGTAACTAAACAATGTGAGCGTGTGAGCGGCCCTATGCTAAAAACCAAGTCAGAAGAGTTGGCCAAAAAGCTAAGTAATGTAAATTTCAAAGCAAATGATGGTTGGTTGTCTCGATGGAAGTCAGACATGACATTAGTTACAAAAGAGCACACGGCGATAAGGACAGTGCTGGCGCTACGAGTGCTGACCAATGGAAATCTGAAAAACTATCAGAGTTGCTTAAAAAATTTAGTGCGGATGACATTTACAACGCCGATGAAACAGGCCTGTATTACCGTGCTACACCGGATGGTTCCCTGAGCTATAAACACTTAGCACAGTCCGGTTCAAAGAAAGCAATGGATTATGTAACTGTGTTGTGCTACTCAAACCTGTCAGGAAGTGATAAACTCAAACTTATGGTTATTGGTAAAAGTGTTAAACCTCGTTGTTTCAAGGGGACTACAATAGGCAGTTTACTAGCTTCATATTATGCAAATAAGAAGGCGTGGATGAGCACATATATTTTTACGCAATGGATAATGAACTGGGACATGAAACTACAACATAAGTCCAGAAAAATTATGTTGATATTGGACAACTGAACGGCACACCTTCATGTAGATGGTTTAAAAAATATTGAACTGAAATTTTTACCCCCTAACACCATATCCCTGATACAGCCTATGGACGCAGGAGTTATAAAAACTTTGAAGACGGATTATCGTGGAAAGCTAGTTAATCACATCCTTGAAGCGATTGAGGAAAATCTGCTGACATCATCTTCAAAAGCAATAGAAGTCATTGCAAATGTTTCAATGTTAAAAGCTGTACAATTTATTGCTGATAGCTGACGAGGAATAAGCAACAAAACATTTCAGAATTATTTTGCTAAATATAGTTTCACGACTAATTGTGATTCAGCTGCAGTTATATGTACAGACAATGAAATGTCTCTAAAACTGCAACACGTCCAAAATTGTGAATATTTTTTAAGCATTGACGATAACCTTCAATGCCATCATGGAAATGATTGTGAGGATAAAATTATAGAAGAAATTGCGGCAAAACCCTCTTAGACAACAGAAAAACAGGAACATGATGACAATGAAACACCTAAGCTAGTGACTAACAAGGATGCCAGGAAATATATCGCTGAATTGAGATGCTACCTCATGCAGGAAATCAATGAAGGCAGCCCTTTATCAGCACTAGATACCTGCGTCGACTCTGTACAGGTGCAGTCAATAAAGAAAACACGTCAGGGTACACTTGAAATTTTTTTCAAAGAAAGAACTCTTAAGTAATGTGTAACCCTTACTTGACACATACAAGTATGTACTGTGTAGTCATTTTACATATGTACATTTTGTTTGCTTTTCGCTTTAGTTGGAGTATTTTAAATACATGTTTATACCATTAAAATTTCGTTTAGTTGGAGCAGCCGCTTAGTTGGGCCAGAGTGACATATCCTAATGTGTCCCAATTAACCGGAATCCACTGTATATGTTAAAATCAGACTCAGTGTTCGAAGGGTCTAGTCTAGTTTTTATTTTTTACTTTCTCGCTATCTTACAGGTAGATAAAGTATTGTGATAGTAAAAAAAAAATCGAACTTAAGATTTTGATGAATCTCGATGTTTCATGACCCCCCCGAATTCGAAAAAGTTGTTTTTGAATTTCCGTCTGTCTGTCTGTCTGTACCTCGGACTAGAGCCTAAACTATTTTACCGACCGGGCTGAAACTTGGTATCTAGGGTTTTCATAGGGTTGTCCCAAGGGTTTTTTGGAATTAGATATCTAACCCTAAAATTAAGGGTAGTTTACTGAAGGGCGAAAAGAGAACAAATAGATTTTCTCAAAATCGGCTCTTACGTATCTCCGTAACTATTTGAGAAACTAAATAACTTATCGTTGCAAAATTGTAGTACTATTAAACATAAAAAAAACTTTTATTTGAAATATATTTTTATAAAACCAATAGTTTCTGAGATATTAGCAAATATATTAATACAATTTTATGAGATTTAGTTGTAAAGAGATACTACTTAAGTTTTAATAAAGTAATTCTCTAATACCATAGCGTAAGTAAATAAGTTAGTCTTTCAAGAAGTTGATGTTTTTCCTTCAACCGCTTAGGCTAAATGTTTGTACAGCACAAGGGCGAATCCAGGATTTGCGTGAAGGGGCTAGGGATTTAATAATATTACGAATAACAATAAAATTAAATCTGGTTAGTGAAAATAAAACTAGTAGTGACTTTACCATTGATTTAATTGGTTTAATTTCTTTAAAGGGGGCCCGTGCCCCCCCCCCTCCTGGATCTACCCCTGGTACAGAAATGATCTATCTCACTCATTTTTGACTCAATAGTCAAAAATTACCTATTTTATTGGATAAAATTTATAAAAGAAAAATGTAATAGCTATGCGATAACCATAAGATGTGCATCCCCTAATAAAATGCCGAAAATTTTAACCGGAAGTCAAAGTTTAATAAGAGGTGTTGACCCTTGGGTACCCAAGATTAATATTTTTTATTGGTCCAAATATACAAATGAAGGCGTTAATTCTTTAAAAATAAAATTATAAAATTATAAAATTTAAAACCGTGAGTCAAAAAATGTTTTACGTATGTATAGCGCAATTTTTTCTCGGGTTCGCTAGTGTATATTATATTACGAATTTTGAGTAAATATCTCTATTTTTAAACAATAGAACGAGAAAGTCCGTGCGAAATTCCGTACCATTTATTTTATCTAGCACCACGTCTTACTACCCGTTCGGGTTATACGCTTAAGTTCTAATTACGCTAATGGGTTATAGATTGGGAAAGTTGAATGTAGAGGAAGTGAACCCACATTTACGAGGGAAAGTAGAAAACCACTTTAGGGAAAAATAAAATCTAGATTCGAAACTCGATCTTCCCGTCCTCGGCAGTCTAGCTCAATACAAAAACTAGCGCGTTAGCCAACTTCGCCACCGAGGCGCGTGGTCTAGTCTTAACTCTCACAATAGAATGGACGGCCGGTAACACAAAACGGGGTTAAAATTCCGCTCGGGGTGAGCTGAGGGAGAGTAAAAGAAAGTTTTACACACTCCCTCCACGCAAATACGGGTACATTTTCTCTAAATTCTACTTTTATCATCCTGACCCTATTAGTGTAAATATGCAGGTTGCCTGAACGTGTAATAAGACATTTAAAAAAATTACAGTTTTTTTTTAAAGTGTGTATTTGCTATGCAGTTGGATTATTGTAATTAATTTTCTCCTATCGGGATTTTACTTTGTCTTATTTGTCAAACGCACTAGTGAGGTTGCTGTGTCGAAGTACCTTTAAATAGCAATAATAATTAATCGAAGGGTAATAAAAGTTTAGTTTTACACACATGTGTTTCGTTTTCGATCTATCTTACCAATCAAAATTGAGTCACAATTTTTTTTAATAAGTATCCGTCGTTTATTGTTTTTGTAAGCATTTTTCTTCTTCTTAAGAAGTTGTACGTTTTAAAATTAAATACTGGTTAAAAAATATTTTTTTAACTTTTATTTAATCACACTACATAAAGTAGATCTACAATTTTGTATTGCGGTAAGATAATAAGAAAAAAAATCAATTAACCAGCTCTTTCAAAACATGAAACCGTCGTTTTAATATAATAATTTATTTTTTAATTTGGAAACTTTACACACATTTTTGTTAGTATGCTCTATACAACCGAATTCAATGGTATACGTAGTGGATATCTTAATACAACGGTCCTAATTTTGACCTGAGAAGATGGGCCAAAATATGATAACTATCAGTCAAAGAATTTATCCTAAGGCGTTCGAGTCAGCGTTCATTAAATTTTTCAAGAAGCCACACTTAAACGAATTAGGTCATAACTTAACAACACACATTTCGATGATTATTGCAACACTTTGTAAAACCCAAAAGTACATTCCGAAATACCTTATAAAAAAAGACTTAACCCGTTTTCCTCTACTAGATAACTCACAAATACGGGCCAAAATGAGCTGTTAATAGTGGTTGTCTAAAAGTGTTTTGAAATAAATTATCCCCCAATGGTTAGATTTGAAATATACACAAACCTTTCTAAAAAAATTTTGTACTCTTTATTTTAAGAAAAATGATATGTATGACATGCTTTTTAAAAAAATAAAAAATGGTTAATTTCGTATTTATAATTTACAACTGTAAAAAATGAGCTTGCTGTTTTGGTGGACATTTACAAAATGACCCCGAGTAAATATCGAAGTAAAAGGCTCTTTACACTATCATTTCCATCTTTTCCTTCAATCGAACTTTAGCCTAAGGCAGATAAGATATATGAATACGATTGATACATTCCTAGCGATATTAGAAATATTTATGCCCTGTGGGGTGAAGAGTGCGCGACGAAATATCGGTTCAGTTGCACGTGTCAAGTAACTAAACGTCCGGCATGGAGGAGCAACGCAAGAGAACGTCTGTCTCGTGCCAGCGCGGCTTCGCGACTCATGGATCAGTCCTCGTTCTCTTCACCCAGTTACCAACTGCGCCTGCGTAATAAGCACCGTCTAACGGTTAGACCATTTTTATGTTTTAAAAGACTGTACACACAGTGTTTATTGTAAAGACAGGTTAAACTCTAACCTGTTTTTACAACATTATTATTATTATTGTTTATAGGCCCATCGACACAATGAGGTCATAAGGCCTATACATTTAAAAATAAAGTAAAATTCCCATGGGGGAAGAAATATGGATGATTCACCCATGTTTTTAAGTGATACACCTGCTAATAAAAAACCACAGGTGTATGCACTAAATTAAAAATACAGAACAAACATTTTAAAATATAATAAGTTTGTAAAAAGACAAAACAAACATATTAAAATATAAAATGATAAAAAGCTAAAACATATACGTTAAAACATACTAAAAGAAGTGTTAAAAAGACAAAACAACATATTAAAGTACACTAAAAATGTTAAAAATACTCTCAATATGAGAAAAAAATCCAAATTAGCCACTTTATAAAAGTGACTCAGATGACACTAAAAAGATCCGCCTGGCGTATAAAACGGAGTAAACAAATAACTCCATCCGTGCTATCACGTAGTAAGAACCGTAGGTCACCTTTAAAATCAAGAGCCAGACGCATAGGGGCATATTTACGACACTCAACCAGAATGTGATACACACTAAGGGGAGCATTGCAAAACTCACACACTGGAGGTGGATCCCCTCTTAATAAAAACCATGGGTCAATGATGT
>CABFWB010007895.1:8729-21285 GCA_902151455.1 Timema bartmani
TATAATTATTATTAATAATATTATTATTTCATTAAAAATGTTTACATTATTAATCTTTAATTCTGTACACTTCATTATGCATGTCTAGTAATAATAAATTTTAGTTCCACACATAAATCACTTTATCTTAACAGTGGTACGGTAAAAGCATAAGCTATCAACTTTGAACCTTTAGAGCCCGTAAACTGTAACGATTTGAAATCGTAGAATCACAATTTATAGCGTATAGCAAGCCTTGTTAAAATTGAGCAATAAATTTGTTGTGGTCAAATAACCTTAGCCCTTGCAATCCTAAGGGGGTAAGGGTGGTCTTTGGGGAGGGGGTTCATAATGCTCACATATTGGTCTTTTATCATTTTAACCCACTATTTTGAATCTGAATGAACTCTACCTCCGCGTAGTTGTCTACTAGACTCTTATTTAAATATTCAAGTTAGTTTTGTGTGTTTTTTGTAAACAGTTTGTCAACTATTAGTTTTATTTAGGTAGGGCTTTTCAAACCCTCACCCTTAGAATAACACGATTTTTTGTTCTAATTTGTGGCAGAACTGTTTGCAGTTTAATGTGGCAGCACTGAATATTATAAACCAGTAAACATATATTTTAAAATGTACAAAAGGTAAATACCACCTGTGTGTCTGAACTAAAAATAACTCAAAATTTAGAATAATGAGAATTGTGTCATTGTTATGTTATTTTATTTTAAAAGATGCCTTATTAATCTTCCAAACTAATTTTAAAGAGTAGTTATTATTCAAATATATTAAAAAGATAGGAACAATCCATTATAATTATTATTAAATAAGACCAGGGGCAAATTTACGCATAGGCCTAGTAGGTACGTGTCTGCGGCGGCAAATTTTGAATGACGAAAAAAAAAAACATTTTTCTATCAGTTAAAATAATTTGATGGCATCATCGTGTGTGTGATTGTTGTGGTTTGCTGTATCTGTGTACCAACATGACAGAGCATTGCCTTAATTCACTGACAATAGTTTTAATTGAAGGTCACTTATTGTATAAAAGGGATTTGTCTGGAATCATCGACCAGTTCACTTAGCAGAAATCAAGGCGAAATATAATATGGGCTTTTTCTTATTGAGTACTACATGCTTATATTTTATCTCTAATAACATGCTCTACAGTCTATTAATGCAGACTTTATATTTTTTAAATATATAATATTTGAATTTGTGTGTTTTGATAGTGTAGGAGTATTTATTTCGATTTTTTAAGTATTTGCTTAGATCCTTACTACTTTTAAAACCTCAAAATAATAAATAATAAAATAATGTGAGAATTTTTTTATCTGTCATCCCACAGATAGCACTTGTGCGTATGGTATATATGTGTCGGTGCATGGGAGGTGGTAGGGGGAAAACGGGGATTTAGAAGGTTAGAAATTAAGGTAGGAAAAGTGGGTGGCAAATTATCTAGCGCCCATGGGCGGCAGAGTCGTAAATCTGCCCCTGAATAAAACCTGTGACAAAATATGACATAGAATTTCTAGGGTTGTTGTGAAATGACTCGACTGGCATTATGATGATCTAAAGGCCGCATTATACTTAGAAGCTCGCAGCCTGGCTTTCTGAAATCATTTTGCAACGCTGCGAGGTGGCGAGCCTGGTCAAGACAGATCAACCAATGGATCACTATTTTGTAGCCAGTTTCCTCCGTGTTTTTAAACTGTTCGTGTGTTTATATTTTCCAGTGTACGATCTCATATTTCGGTACATTATGATATAGGCCTACATAAGAAACTACCGCAAAACAGTTTTTGACAAAATTGGTTGAATTGTACCAAACAATGCCATGTTTGTGGAAAGTTAAAGGTAGTGAATACCTGGATCGTTTGAGTAAGGAGAAGGATTTGGAAGAACTGGTAACAACATTTAAGGATGTCGACAAAGATACAACAAGAGCATCAGTAATCAAGAAAATAAACTTATAACGAATCTCCTTGAGTAAAGAACGCTAAAATACATTCTCCTCCACTGAGCTGCAAAATGATTATTATTCAGAAATCATCGTGTGTTTAGTAAGAGTTACCCCAGATTTATCAGCTCACAGCTCTACAAAGCCACGTCAGAAAGCAGCGCTGCAAATCTGCCAAATCTGGGCTACCTATTACTAAACACACGCTGATTTTTGACGAATGATCATCTTGCATCTCAATGGAGGGAGGTGGAGTGATTATTATCATCCATGCTTGTTTTTTGCTGGTTCACTTCGTGCCAAGAGGTCTCATTAAAAACAAAACAAGAAGAAGATGAAGATTTGCTCTTGTTGTACTGGTTCAACTAAACTTTGAAATGTCGTCGTGTTAAAAAAACGCAGAAAGAAACGTGTGAGGAGGTGAAATTTAGTGTCAAAACGGGACACCGTGAAACACAATGTGATGATCATATTTGAATTAAATGCTGACGATCTCCTGAATTATCTACGTATGAATGAAGACACCAACAAGCAGTTTTTGTTTATCATTGCATTTGTCTCATTTTCACTGACTCGCCCACGAATATATCGGGGTTTAAATCCCTACTGGTTGTAGGCCCTAATGAGCTGTGTTTTTTCCCCCCTGAATAATTTATCTCTCTTACTCCAAGAAAATTCAGGTGCACAACTTCCAACATGATAACTTCTTCATCCCAATTAAATTAAATATGTGGACAACACCGGACGGGTAGTAAAGAGTGGTGGACCACAAAAATAAAGTCAAGTTTTTTTTTTAACATTTTGATAACTATAAGTAAATAGATGGGGGGAAAAATTGTTGTTGAAAATCCAAATGATATTCAAGAAGAACGAGATCAAAGATATTGAACTAAGCTTCTCTCTAAAGAATCTTGTTTTATTAATAAACCATGTTTTTCACTAACTGTAGGGTAAATTAAGAAGCTGTTAGCACAAGTTTCATTTGATGGCAGAAGTTACCTTTCTGCTAAACACTTTAAATAACCCATTATGTAGTCTTGAAGAGATACTTAGGATTTCCCGGGGAGTCACTTCAAGCGTAGCACAAGTCTAAAGGGGGGGTCATTAAAGAGCCCCATTCAAACTTTCACAGGTTCTGTCTTGCTCCTTGTTTACTAGTAGTGCGTCTCTTCTTTGTTAAGTGCAGCTTATTAAGAATTATGTAATGTTCTTATCGTTACTCTAGTCTTAAGACTTTTCTTTGAATTTCAAGTTGCAATATCTCTTATAATTTCTTCTTGGTTATGAAGTTGATATTTTTCCTGAGTGATTAAGTTAGGCATAAAATGAATTAATAATATATTCAAGAGTACTAGTTTATTCTCATAGAGAATAACCGTTGTTCACACGGTTTAAGATATCAGTCCTGCAATATATATGTATATATATATGTCAAAATTTACCAAAACACTACCTAAGTCAAGGCAGTAGCTAAGGGCGGTTTGGGGATTCAACACACCGAAATTTTATGAATAAATATATATATATGGCTTTATTTACGGTTCAAACAATATCAAAATTAAGGTACAAGTACAAATTAGGGGGCTGTGTTACCATAAAAAAACACTTCAGATAGCTTTTAGAGGTGATTAATACTTAGAATCTTTTCTAGCCTTCGGCAGTTATGAGCCCCCGAAATTATTGGCTGGCTACGGCCTTGACCTAGGTTCTCAGTCTTGGAATTTTAAAATCAAAACACTTTAGATGAGCTATTAAACTGAAAACTTCTTGAACGTCCACCATATTGAAACGGATAATCAGATTTAAAAAAAATATGTGCATGAATCGTTAGGTTTGGGCTCAAAGAATAACCATGCTAAATTTTGTTAAAATTGGTCAATGTCTTTGACAGTTATCGCGTGACAAAATCTGGACAGACAGACTAACGAAGTACTTAATGGTCAAGTTAAAACAAGACCTCGCAAGGCCTGATTAACAAAACACATCTGGGTAGAAATTAAAGGGATACAGTCCCACATTTTGTAAGGTCCACAGCCACCGTGTTTGTAAGTCCTAATGCCCAACAAGTGTATAGCTAGGAGCTAGGGGTGAGTGTGTATTATTAGAAATATAGTTTTAAGTTAAGTTAATTTGTAGTAAATGGCTAGGAGCTAGGGGTGGGTGTGTATTATTAGAAATACTGTTTTAGGTTAAGTTAATTTGTAGTAAATGGCTAGGAGCTAGGGGTGGGTGTGTATTATTAGAAATACTGTTTTAGGTTAAGTTAATTTGTAGTAAATAGCTAGGAGCTAGGGGTGGGTGTGTATTATTATAAATACTGTTTTAGGTTAAGTTAATTTGTAGTAAATGGCTAGGAGCTAGGGGTGGGTGTGTAGTATTATAAATACTGTTTTAGGTTAAGTTAATTTGTAGTAAATGGCTAGGAGCTAGGGGTGGGTGTGTAGTATTATAAATACTGTTTTAGGTTAAGTTAATTTGTAGTAAATGGCTAGGAGCTAGGGGTGGGTGTGTAGTATTATAAATACTGTTTTAGGTTAAGTTAATTTGTAGTAAATGGCTAGGAGCTAGGGGTGGGTGTGTAGTATTATAAATACTGTTTTAGGTTAAGTTAATTTGTAGTAAATGGCTAGGAGCTAGGGGTGGGTGTGTAGTATTATAAATACTGTTTTAGGTTAAGTTAATTTGTAGTAAATGGCTAGGAGCTAGGGGTGGGTGTGTATTATTATAAATACTGTTTTAGGTTAAGTTAATTTGTAGTAAATGGCTAGGAGCTAGGGGTGGGTGTGTAGTATTATAAATATGGTTTTAGGTTAAGTTAATTTGTAGTAAATGGCTAGGAGCTAGGGGTGGGTGTGTAGTATTATAAATACTGTCTTAGGTTAAGATAGTTTATAGTAAATAACTTCCTGCTTTAGTGACCGCATGGTCATAGACGTAACTCTCACAATAGACAAGGAGATCGGGGTTTGAATCCCAATCGGGTGCTCTGAGGGTGGATTTTCCTAAATGTTTTCCACTCTCCCTCCACGCAAATAGGGTAAACTTCCTATGAATTCGATCTTCCTCATCCCAAACTCAGTAGTGTAATTAGTGCATATATGCTTAACTTGTACAATTATTAAGAAGCGGGGATAGAAAAATAAATGGTACTGCGCACCGCACAGACTTCCTCCCGCTTTTAACTTAAAATATCCATTCACTAGAAACTCGAAATGTTTGTGAAACGAAATAATAGGTCCATACATTGTTGTAGAAACATTACACCAAAGATCATAAATGAAATAACATACACTGGTACCTACTTATATTCTATGGAATTAGGAACTAGGAACATTGTTACAGAAAAATTGAGAAAAAATAAACATATTTTCCAACAATGAGAAAAATAATTAAATTCATTTACTAAGACTTGAATTAAAAAGTTGATATATTTGCTAATGGCTCAAAAATTATTTGTTTTATAAATATTTGTTTCAAATAAAAGATTAACTTTAATAATACTACAACTTTATAATAATAAGTTATTTCGTATCACAAATAGTTGCGGAGATATGATCAAAACTAGAAAAATATCCATTATGTAAAGAAATTACTCTAAAAATCACTTTCATGAGAAAATGAGAGTGGTCATCTTGTTTATGATGATAAACAGTGTCGACATATAAAGTTTAATCAAAATCGTTAGAGCGAATTTCGAGAAAATCGATTTTTCTCTTTTTTCCCTTCAGTAAACCACCTTTAAATTTAGTGTTTAATATCTAATTCCAAGAACCCCTCGAGGGGCGGGGGGTCCTATGAAAACCCTAGATATCAAGTTTTAGCCCAATCGATAAAGTATTTACGGTTTTAGTTCGAGGCACAGACAGATGACATTGCGAAAACCATCTTTTATTGTTTCAGGGATCATAAAATGTTGACTTCGATATTTTTCTAAGGTCACAATACTTCTCTCTCCGAGGAGTCGAGATAAATTGAAAATCTAGGAGCTACGGCTGGGTATGTAGTATTAAACATGATGTCTTGAAGTTTAATTTTCAATGGCCTCTTAGAAATAACAAACATATTTTCTGCACTTATCACTGATAAATTTACCTATTATTAGTATAATTTTATAGATATTGATAATATTTATCAACAGTGACAGCTTCATAGCACGTGACTTAAAGTTTGAATATCCCAAATTATTTTTAATAACTTTTTAAACTGTCAAATATTGTTATTCCTATTATAATACTACTATACATATAAATTGCTTTTACTTTCAAACTAGATATAATTAAAACTTTTGTAATTCTGATAAAACTTTGAGATTACAAAATCAAAACATTAAACACAGCGTAGGTACACAAAATTCAAATTAAACTCACTTTAACATTTTAAATTTGTTAATCCAACTATGACACGATGGTAAATGGAAATAAATGTGTCGTAATGTATATTGTTTAATATTTAATGTCACTGTCAGTGGATTTTAGGAAAGAGGGGTAGCTATTTTATAAATAAATAAATATAAATATAGATAACAGTGCAGACTAAATGCCACTTATGCATGTCATAGTTTATTGATAGAATAACTTATTCTAGATGGCAAAACTGTACTTTAGTTTATTTAAAACTCTCATATATTTGTTTGACAATACAGTAACTTATTTTTAATTAGTAATTATTTGGCTTTTGTCTGTCTGTCTGTCCGTTTAAAAAAATGTTTGTTTCACGATAACTTCGAAACGCGTGGACCAATTTAAATTAAATTTGGCAGGTTCATTCTTTGAACCTAAGCAGAATGAAGTCTGCACATAGTTTTTCAATCTGGCTATCCATTTGTGACCATTCAAATTTTTTTTTATTCGATAGCCCTTCTTAAGTGATTTGAATTTAAAATTACAAGCAATTGATAGGGTGCATAGGCCTTTTTTTTAAATGTTAACAACAATTGCGGGACTGGTATCTTAAACCACGTGGACAACCGACATTCTCAATGAATATAATGTGCTATTGAATATAGTATTGATTTATTTTAGGTTTAACTTGATCACCAAGGGAAAATATCAATTTCAAATCCAAACAGAAATCTCAAGACTGTAGTAAAGATAAGTAATTAAATCGTTCTTTGTATAAATGTTCTCAGTCAAACAAAATTAGATTCCATTTCAGAAAGTGCTTCAGGCGCCCTTTCTGCATAGGTCTCTAAAGTCCCTACATTGATTAAACACGTTTCTGGTGATCTTAACTGAGGTCCTTTCTTTGTCAAACGATAGAACAAACTTCAAAACGTAGGATTTAATATCCTTCTCACTATCGTAAATTTCTTTACTGAGGCACTTTCTACAGAGAACGATTAAGACACCATTTTTTAACGTGATGTATTCAGCATAATTCGAATGGACGGATCGAGGTATTCTGTTAAAAGAACTACTAGTTTAAAATTATCTACGAACTGTAGCATCATAAAATAACTTTATAGAAATGTGTGAACAAATAAACTTTTCGTTTCGAGTAGTTAAATTATTATTATTATTATTATTATCACTATCATCATCACTAGATTTACTTACCTACTCTATGACATTAGGAACTCTAAAGTTCATTGCCGCACTTACAAAAGTACACCACCTATCCCTATCTTGCGCTAGTTCTATTCAGTCCACCTCATTACACACTATCCTTATCTTGAGCTAGTTCTATCCAGTCCACCTCATTACACCCTATCCTTATCTTGAGCTAGTTCTATTCAGTCCACCTCATTACACCCTATCCTTATCTTGAGCTAGTTCTATCCAGTCCACCTCATTACACACTATCCTTATCTTGAGCTAGTTCTATCCAGTCCACCTCATTACACACTATCCTTATCTTGAGCTAGTTCTATTCAGTCCACCTCATTACACCCTATCCTTATCTTGAGCTAGTTCTATCCAGTCCACCTCATTACACCCTATCTATTTCAGGTCCATTCTAACGTTATCCTCCCATCTGTGTCTAGGTCTTCCCATTGGTCTCTTCCCATGTGTTTTGCCGGTCAGTACCTTGAACAAGGTTCTAGATTCTTAGATTCACGCTGCATGTCCTGCCCACCGTAGTCTGCGAGATTTGTCTATCCTAGCAATGTCTTGTGATGTGTACAGTCTATGTAGCTCATCATTATGTAACCTCCTCTACTCCCCAGTATCTTCATCCCTTATAGGAGCAAATATCCTCCTAGAGTCTTGTTTTCAAAAACCTTAAATTTATTTTCGTCATATAAGCTAAGAGACCATATTTCTCAACCCTAAGGAACAACTGGCAACATTAATGTTTTGAATATCCTTTGTTTTTCTTTTCTTGACAGCAGGTGAGATTAACAACTTACTGAACGAGTAATAGCATGCATTTAACTAACGTATTATTTTCCTAATTTCCATTCTAGTATTTTTATTTCTAGTTCAAATTGTTCCTAATTGTTTAAAAACAATAAACCTGTCATATGATATGCTGTTCGCAGTAATCTCTAAATCATCTACTATTACTTGTACTATAATATGAATGCTCTGGAGTTGTCGCTTATACAATTTGAACGTCGCTGAAGTGTAGCTTAATTTGGAATTTCTCCACTGTTTCCAAAGCGCGCTTCAAGATAATTGCTAATTAAGACGCCATTGTCTGGAAATATTGTAATACTAATTACACGCTTCGAAGATATTCAGTGGGATTGTGGAAATAACATTTAAAATGTATCCTGTTTTTAAAAAACTTCTACTACGATCTACTTTTTTTATTTCAAGTTTCTTGTATTGGTTATTATTTACCGCAAAATACAGCCATAATTATAAATTGTGTTCAAAAATTGTATTATATTAGCATTTTTAACATTTTAGTTAACAGTATTGCACATACAGTCCAATTTGATAGGTAGAAAATATTAGAAAATAAAAAAATCTTATTTTTATGCTGTCAACAATAATAACATTTCATTTTAACCCGTGTCGATGGTCGAATGGTCTAAATACGTCAATCACTCTTGCCATAAAACAGAGTTCCGATGTCGGGGGGATCGGGGTTTTAATCCAACCTAGTGTTTAGAAGGTGTATTTTTCTTATATGGTTTTCCACTCTCTATTCCAACAAATTCAGGTACGCTTACTCTAAATTCAACCTTACTCATCCCTAAGACATTGGAGTAATTAATACATATTATGTATATAGCTCAAACGGGTAGTAAGATTGTTTTTAAAAAAGATTTACTTTATTTTGTGTTATTTTATAGCTATCAAAAGTGACTGCAGCAACTCACATGACTTGACGTATGAATACGTGAAATTAGCTCTAGTAGCTTTTCTAGATATCGTATAACTGCCCTTCCTAAGAAAATAGGAAAATAAGTAGCCACAATTACGTGGAAGATCACTTGAAAAAAACACCCTAAGTACATCCTGCTGGATTCAAACCCCAACCTCCCCAACATTAGAAAACTAGGCAAGACCAAAATGACACCTAATTCCACCTGCCCACCAATGCGGGTGTAAATCGTTAGTAAACTATGTGGTTAAATATTTTAAAGATAAAATATAAATAAATGTTAAAAGATTCTAGATCTGAAAAAAAAAATTCGGTCCCTTATACCACTCAAAAACGGGGTAGAGTCTTAGGGGGAGTTGAGTACCCCCTCCCCCAAATTCCAAGAAAGATGTTTGTGCCAGGTTCTATTCAAACCATCAGAGATAGTATACGTATGTGCTTTCGGGTAGCCTCATAGACCACCAACCAGCCACCTTCTCACAGAAAATGCTCTCCTGATTAATGGACGCGAGTGGAACGTTGTCTAACGACCTGAAATTACCATAACATCCATCATGTTACCCCTCTTTACCCCCACAACTGCGAGGGCGCATCCAACAGACGCCTGCTCTCTTTCGACATATCAATCAAAAACAAACCATTTGTGGCTTTAAGGTAGGATAGAAGGGGACGCGAGAAAAGGCCAGTGTTTTCGCAGTTTTTTTGCGAAACCTTTTTGGCCAAAATAAATAAAATATTGCTCCAGTATAAATATAGAGTTTAATTTTCTTCACATGTTGATATCAACAGTCTGTTGTTGAATATCTGTCATGAGCATAGCGGCATTATCTAACAAACTTTTTAAAGGAATAGGAAAAGTCATTAAATTCCAGAACACCCTTCCTTGACAGGTTTTCAAGAAATTCTTAGATTACCATGTGAATAAAATTAAATTCTATGTTTGTACTGGAGCAATATTTTATTTATTTTGGCAAAAAAATAAAACTTCCAAACACCGACCTTTTCTCGCGTCCCCTACACTCCCACCTTAAGTTGGAGCTCAACATGTTTCTTAAAGAGGGTTGGGAATAATTTTTTTTAAAAGCACTGCGTCTTACTTACCAACCGTTCGTGATATAAGAGTACGAAAATTTACACTATTGATGTAGAGATGAGTAAGATATAATTTAGAGGAAAGGCATCCCCCTTAAGAGAAAGAATATATCCTCAGTAAGCCCAACCGAGATTCAAACCCCAATCTCCCCGTAACCAGTGGTCCATTATACTGCGAGAATTGTACAGACTGTTGCATCTGAAACATCACTAAAGTAATTGTAGGCCTATATGTGATATTAAATTATTCATGGAAAATAGACAAACAATTCCATAAATATAGTAACCACAAATATAGCAATATTATTATTATTAGTAGTATTATTGGTTACGATCTGGCTTCACATAGTTTAGGAGCTAAGGTTATGAACGGGCTTAAAGGTAGGGTTATATAGCCGCCATTTTCTTCCAAGATAGCCGTCATGTCTAACCTTATATAGCCTATCTAAGAACCTTTAAAATTTGGTCCAACGAAAATCATATAAGTATAAGCTGAGAAAAATACCAAAAAAGTAATGTTATGTAATCACCATCTTGAACCAATATGGCGGAAGTAGTTTTTAACTAACCTATATATGTTAACCGGTCGTTCGAATTATACCCATGCGAGATTTCAGCACAATCGGTTAAATTGTTTTTTGAGTGAAAGAGCTGAAAAGGTTAAATTGTAGTGCTTTGTAGTTACCATCTTCAAACAAAATGGCGGACGTTAACTTTAGTTAGCCTGTATACCAACCGGATGTCCGAACTACCTTGCAAAATTTCATCACGATCGGTATAGTTGTTTTCTAGTGAAAAGTAACGGACAACAAATCATTTTTATAAATTAGTTTATCATCTCGTCAGTAGTTCAATGACTGGTATCTTTCGTAGACTTTGTTTTGACTTGACTCGCTTGTTAACTGTTTTTCCTCTCTCTTAGAAAATAAAAATGAAAATAATTACCCCTTTATTAGCAAGCAAATATATAAACCCAACTTTCTTTTGTTTTATGAAATTAGAGAAGTGATTTCAATTCTAAATTAGTTCTAAAAGCATCTCCGAGTCAACAAAACTGTTTTCCTACCCTAACGCCCATTACATTTGTATTATTAGTTTTCCATATAAAAAACCTTTTTCAATTTTTTCTTACTATTAATTTAGTTTTATATAGCACTAGAAACTGCTAACAAGATACTTGATATTCAACCTAATGGAACAGATTGAAGTGTGGGTGAATTTAAAATAGCTTGTACAGAGGTCGAATGAGATAAAAGAAAAATACCAAAGAATCAGGGAGGGGTGTGGGAGGTGGGGGCGGGAGAAGGGGAACATATTTCTTGTCCTGATTAAGTGTGTAATTTAAAACTCCAAAATTATTAACAGTTAAATTATCTGTGCAGCTTCTTTTGTAATATTTGATTCATTTAACTGAACCAAAATGTTTACAGTTTTATAATTTTATTTTTAAAAAATCTAAAATTTGCTTGAATTTTACTATATCAATTGCATAAATATTGAATTTTTAATAAATTCCTTTTTATTAAATTTTTCTTTTGTCCACGTCTTCATCAAAATAAAATTTATCACCGATTTCGTAGAGAAAGAGTGGAAAACAATTTTGGATTTTAAAAGATAAATTTCACAATCCCCCTGACTGGGATTTGATAGATGACTTTTCCATCATCGGAAAACCAGGCATAAAGAAACCGATGACTGTCTGCATGCCCACCGGTCGTGGGTTTAAAGTAGTTAAATGATGTTATACTCTGGTATTAAATCCAAAAACTAGTTGATGAATTTATTATGTGCTTTCATATTAAGTGTTACATCGCTTTCAAGAAAATGTAAAAGAGATAAGTTGACTTCAAAGTTATAAAAAAAACTTAAAGGGTGGAGAAGAAAATATAGCCTGCTATTTTATTCTTAAAATAAAACTCAAGCATCCGTGAAATGGTTTGAGAACGAACTTAAAACATGTGTACACTCTGAATTAATAAAATATGGAGACTGATGTTTGTCTGAAAGAGAATGTTTGGGGAGTCGTTATACCACTACCAGTAGTAGGTGTAGGGTTAGACGACCCCGTAGCTCGCATGAAGTGGCCAAGTAGACTATGTATTCCGTATCATCTGGTCTGGTTTGCTTGTTTGAATTCCAGCCGGACGTACTGATCAAGGATTTTTCCCAAGTGGTCCCCACCAATCTCTCGCCTCAAACGCGGGAACATTTCCTCTCAATTGGTCCCTGTTCATTCATTTCCCGTTGATGTAAA